>WBMZ01010267.1:29917-83111 GCA_013400975.1 Atrichornis clamosus
GCAATGTCCCAGGCCAGGCTTAAAGGCACTGCCAGAGTCCTGGGCAATGTTCCAGGCCAGGCTTAAAGGCACTGCCAGAGTCCTGGGCCAGCCTCCCAGCTGGGAATGGGAGAGAGAAGCTGCTGCCTCCAGGAGCAGCTCCAGCAAATTGGGAAAAGGATCCTGACTTCAGACCCTCCAGACTTCCGATGCTTCAGCTGCTTTAGGAAAGCCGAATTCCCTGAGGAATTCCTGCTCCCTGAATGCGTGTCCTGATATCCAACAGCTCCAGACCCTGGAGCGGCTCAGGGCCTGAGGCCGCCTGGACCTTGGGAATGATCAGAGAGGTTCCTGAGGCCGGGAGCCCCTGGGGCTGGCACTGCTGAGCCTGGCAAGGGCCACCTGTGGGGACGGCAGAGCTGGGAGAGCCTGTGTGTGCCAGCATCCCTCTGCCACGGCTCCCGCTGGATCGGGAGCGAGGCGGGGCAGGACCTTGGAGGGCACCCCCGACCCAGGCGGGTCCAGGAGCCCCGCGCAGGGGTGGGATGTGCTCCCTCTGGCAGCCCAGTCCTCTGAGCTGGGGAGGTTTTCCACGAGGTTTCCCGGCTGGAAGTGCTGCAGTTGGCAGCGTGGGACCGCAGCGAGAACGCCCCGCTGGTGGCAGCTTCCTGTGCCAGGCCGGGAGGACGCTCTGCAGGAGCGGCTCTGATGTGGCTCCGGGTAAACAGGCACGTCCCGCTCTCCGTCCGTGTGGTTTGCCCTTTCAGATGAGCTTGGTTTTTCTCTCCCGGACTCTTCTGGATTCTCATTCCCTGGGGAAGGCGCTCTCTGGCTTCCCTGTGCTGCCACGGGGCTCCGACAGCTCCTGCTTTGCCGGACGCTCCTCTGCTCTGCCGGCCCAGCTCGTGTTTTTTTCATTCCCAGAGGGAGGATGTTGGATGTTCCGGCCCCTCCGCCCGGCCGGAGCGTGGGAACCCTTTGGAGAAGGGGAATCAGCCCTGGAGCAGGCTGGGATCCTTCAGCCCGGGGCGAGGGGAAGCAGCAGAGGGGGCTGGAGCTGCTGCCCTGTGACCCCTGGGGACCCTCTGGCCACCCCATCCGTCCCTGGATCCTGCTCCAGGGCTCCCGTTCCCGTGGCGCATTCCCGTTTTTCACACGCAGCCTGCGCCTTTTGCTCCGCTTTCCAGCGGGGATTTTTCCCTTCCCGCCACAGAGCTCTGATCCCTGACCCTGTGCAAGGGCTGGGCTGTGCAGGACGGGTGCCTCTGGAATGTCCCGCGGGTCTGGTCACCTCTGGGAAGGACGGGGACCCCGAGGGGCGTGGAGGCAGCGAGGTGGCCCCGGGAGCGGGGTGCCCCCGGCCCGGCGGAGCAGAGCCGGGCACATTCCCGTGGCCGGACTTCAAAGGGTGTTGCTGGGTACACAGAGCCCAGCAGCCCTGGCAACCCTGGCTGGACCTTGGCAGCAGCTGTTGGCTGCTGTTCCCGGCTCGGCCGGGCCCTCGCTGCCCCTTCGGCCCCGGCATTTTGGGACAGGAGCCTTTCCCTGCCCCTTCAGCCCCAGCATTTTGGGACCGGAGCTTTTTCCTGCCCTTGTGGCCCCAGCATTTTGGGACAGGAGCTTTTTCCTGCCCTTGTGGCCCCAGCATTTTGGGACAGGAGCTTTTCCCTGCCCTTGTGGCCCCAGCATTCTGGGACAGGAGCCTTTCCCTGCCCCTTCAGCCCCAGCATTTTGGGACAGGAGCCTTTCCCTGCCCCTTCGGCCCCAGCATTTTGGGACAGGAGCCTTTCCCTGCCCCTTCGGCCCCAGCATTTTGGGACAGGAGCCTTTCCCTGCCCTTGTGGCCTCAGCGTTTTGGGACAGGAGCCTTTCCCTGCCCCTTCGGCCCCGGCATTTTGGGACAGGAGCCTTTCCCTCGCCCAGGGCAGGGTGTGGGGCTCTGCTTTTCCCCCCTCCTGCTCCCAGACCCCTTCCAGGCAGGGTGCTGGGTCATTTCTCCCTGTGTTCCATAGTGAATCCATGTCTGCCCTGCTGCAGGCAATTTCTCAGCCATAAAAAGGAGGGACACGCTGCATCTTTATGGGAAGAACGGGAAAATAAGGGGTCACCTGGAAGAGGTGGGAAGTGAAGGTCCAAGTCCTTCTCCGTTGTCACTTCTGACAAACTGCTCGCTCCAGCCAGGATCAAACCTTCCCTGAGCCTCCCCTGGGCTTCCTTAGGTAGTGTCAGGTGAGTCCCTGTCATCCCAAGGCGTCTCCATGGGATTTGGGCAGAGCAACATCCCGCAGTCCCTGGATTGAGAGGGCCGGGTTGTCCTGAGTGCTGCCGGAGGTGTTGGGGCTTTTCCAGCCCTGGCTCCTTGCCCAGCTTTTCCTGAGCCATCCAGGTGATTGGAGCTGGATGCATCCCTGTGCCAGGAGCATTCCTGCCGCCCAATTAGGAGATTAAAAGCTGCCATTAGGAAATGAGGCTGCTGCAGTGGGGGCTGGCAGCAGTTTCTTGCTTTCCTTCAGCTGGCTGTGGTTCATCGGCTCCCTCAAGCCTCCCAGGCTTTGTCCCCCTGATCCCAGCCCTTGGAAGAGACTGGAATGGCACTCTTGTGAGGGCTGTGCATCCCGCACGGGGAATTTCGGGTTGTGGCACAGGGAAGGAGGGGAACAGGCACTGGGGGGGGCCGCAGAGGAGGAGCTGAGGCTGGAACTGCCAGCTGAGGCTGGAACTGCCAACTCCAAGCTGGGCAGGGCTCCTGGGAGATGCCACTGGGAAGTTCCTGTGGCAGGTGGACGCTTTTCCCTGGAGGAATGTCACCCGCTCCACGCCCTGCAGGTGTTCCCCAGCTGTGCTCCCCACTGTGCCACCGCGTGTGGGTTTTGGTGGGCGCCTCCGCCCTGGGCTGGTTGGCTCAGGCGCTCTTTGGGCACCTCCCCTTCCCGGCAGAGGCAGAGGCTCCTCTGCCCCTTCCTCTGTTGGTTTTCCCTCGTTTTGGGGGAATTTTGTGGCGGCGCGGAGAGGAGGAGGCGCAGGACTGCTCCCTGGGCTGCTTCCCGGCAGCCCGGCAGGGGCTGGGCTGCCCCCAGTGCCGCTGATAAGGCTTATCTGCCTTCTGCCGGAGTCCCTGCAGATCTGCAGGCGGCAGGGGTTTGATCCAGGCTGCTCTTCCCGGGGCTTTGATCCGCTCTGTTTTCCCAGCCCGGAGCGGGGCTGGGTGAGGGCTGACGCTGCGCAGGTCCTCGGGGCTCGTGGCTGCTCTGGGGGCCGCAGCTTTTTGGGGTTTGACCCTCAGTTTTTTGGGGCTGGCCCTCTGCTCTGGGGGGCTGCAGTTTTTCGGGGTTTAACCCTCTGTTGTGGGGTGGTTTCGGGTTTTTGGGGGTGACCCTCTGCTCTAGGGGGTGACCTTCTGTTCTGGGGGAGATTTCAGCTTTTTGGGGCTGACCCTCTGCCCTGGGGGGGTTTCAGCTTTTTGGGGGTGAGGGGTCGGGCCCAGGGCTGGGCAGCTCCTCTGCATCCCAGCAGAACCAGCTGAGGATGCCCAGGGAGGAGCAGGGCAGGGCCTTTCCACGAGCAGAATTTTCTCAGGTCTGACCCAGCTCTTTTCCCTGTGTTTTTTTTTCCATGTGCTGCCCTGTCCCCCGTGGATTCTGGATTATCCGTCACCAGGTAAGAACAGCATTCCTCTCCTCTCTTGGACGGAAAGTGGGGCAGGGGAGGCTGGGAGGGGCTTGGCGTTGAGGCTTGGCTCACAAGGATGCTTTGTGTGATCCCGGCTCCCTGGTGTGCGTGGGAGGCTGATTCCTTGGATCTGCCTGTTCCTGGGCAGGCTCCAGCCCAGCCAGCAGCCGGGGAGCTCCCCGGTGCAGGTGGCAGGGCCGGCAGAGCACGGAGGGGACAGAAAGAGCTCGTCCCCGTTGTCCACTGCCACCAAAAAACACCAAACCCCCCTGTGCTCCTGTCCCTTGTTAGAGGAACGTGGATAAAAACCCCCTGGGCAGAAGTGGGATGTGCCTGGCTGGGAAGGGATCGTGAGGGTGGAGGTGAGGATACCTGGAATCTTTTAAAGCTGGGGGGGGTCTCTGCCCCAGCAGCCAGAGTTGGCGCTGGTGCTTTGCATCCCAGGAAAGGTGCCCTGGGAATGGGAGCGCCGTGTCCTTGCCTCGTGTCCCATGTTTTGCTTGGACTCATTCCATCCTCGGCCTTGGCGCTGACCGCTGGGCAGGGTGGCCGTGCTGGGTCCTCGTTTGGACAGGACAAGCTGTGCCAGGTGGGACTTCAGGAGGAGTTTCTCCATGGAAAGGGTGGTCGGGCAGTGGAACTGCCCAGGGAGGTTTGGGATCCACAGCCCTGGAGGTGTCCAGGGAATGACTGGACGTGGAAGTGCTCTGGGCTGGGTGACTGGGTGGGGGTTGGTCCCCGCTGGGACTCGATCTGGGAGGGCTTTTCCAGCCTAAATAATTCTGGGATCCTTTTGGAATGAGGGTGTGAGTTTGGGGTTGTCCTGTGCACGATCATGAGTTGGACTCAGGGATCTTTGTGGGTCCCTTCTTGTCCTGTCCTGTTCCATCCCATCCCATCCCACCCTGTCCCTTTGGAATGTCCTTTTGGAGCACACAGCTGCTCTGAAGTGCTCATTCCTTCCCCAGGAGGAGAAAAGAGCCACCTTCAGCTGGAAAAGGGAAGTGTGAGGTTCATGGCCAGGGCAGGCACAGCATTCCTGCTCCCTGATAATTCCCTCCTGGAAACAAACCCCACGTGGCTTTGGGTAAAGAGCACCGGGATTTATGGAGGCTGTTCCAAATCCTCAGGGTCACTTGGTCAAGTGGGGTAAATTGGGAGAGCTTTGCCCAAGGTTATAACACTTAATTAACTGCAGCCTCTGCTGGGGTTCCGTGGGAAACCCGACCCTCTCCGGGCAGCCTCTGGAGAGCAGCAGCTGGGAAGCAGCTGGGAAGCAGCTGGGAAGCAGAGGGTGCTGTGAGCAGCTCTCAGGAAAGGCCAGCAGGGACTGGTGGCCTTGGTGGCACTTTAAGAGCACTAAAAACCAGCTCATGCCTTTAATTTTTGACTGGTCTCTGCTGTTTTATCCTGGTTTCCTTAAGTTGTTCCCTAGGTTGTGTGGGATCCCTAGGATCCAACCTCTCCTGCCTTGCAGAGGCTCCAGGGAAGCACGATTGTGGCCTTTTAATAACAATTGGAGCCTTGTAATATTAAAAAACTCCCGTATTTTTAAAGCCACTGCCATCTGTCTAAAGTTTCCTGGGCTAGGGTCGCTCTCTTCCTGGGAATTTTGATTGGATGTGGTGGTTCAGTGTTAGGAAGGGGCCAGGCAGGGAGTGGGCCATGGAATCATGGGAATCTTAAGGTTGGAAGAGACCCCTAAATCGTAGAACCTGTTTGGGTTGAAAAAGACCTTTCGGATCATGGAGTCACGGAGTCGTTAAAGCTGGAAAAGCCCTCCAAGGTCTTGGATCCAACCCTTCCCCCAGCACTGGCCCACGTGCCCAGGTGCCACATCCCCGGCTTTTTGGGACACTTCCGGGGGTGGCGATTCCACAGCAGCCCCAGGAATGGAGCACTTGCACTCCCAGTGAATCCCCCCCTTCTCCAGGGCCACTCCATGCTGTGCTGCTCCAGGCTTTGCTTGGATGCTCCCGCAGCGCTTCCCTGTTTTCCCAGTGCCCTGAGGACCACGGCCACCAGCACTGGGCATCCTGGAAGGGACCCTGGTGGTGGCTGCAGGGTTTATTCGGATGTCTCCTGCCGGGGTATCCAAGACCTCCTTCCCCTGGGAAGTGTCCTGCCCACCCAGGAATACGTGATGCGAAGCAGGAATAGCTGGGGAGTAGCATCCCCACATTTTTGGAATAGCATCCCCAAATTCCTGTGAGGAAGGGGACGAGGGGCTGCAGTGCTGGCTCGGGGCATTATCCCGCTCTGGGCTGCTGGGAATGCGGGAGTGCTGGGAAGTGCTGGAGCACAAATGGGTCGGAGGAGGGAGAAATGCAGGATTGGTGCTGGAATCAGGAGGGAATGGGGTTGGCAGGCTGCTGAGGCAGAGAGATGAAGGATGTTATTTCAGGGTCTCCATTAAACAATTAAGAGGGAATTTTCCTCAGCCAGAGAGACCTGGAGTGAAAATGTTGGGAAGGGAGGGAGCTGCCTGTGCTGCCTGCCCTACACGGGGCTCTGGCAAAGACAATTCTCCGAAGGGAAAGAGAATGAATTTTAATGGGATCTTGAAAGACTTTAAATTTTCATGTTCCCGTCAATTATTCAGGACAGCGGAAAAGCAACTTTAAAAAACGCCATGAAGGGAAAGGGAGAAGGAGAGGCCGGGTGGGTTCTTTTAATTGCTCTGCATTTTGCTCCAGCCTGGGAAGGGAAGGGTTTATAGGGAACGTGGAGCCTGCCTGTGGCTCTGTCCCTGCTCCCTGCCCCTTTTGTGGAGGAATTCCCGCTCCCAGCAGCCCGGGCTGAGCCTGTGGAAGTGGCAGTGGTGGTGACAAGGACAAACGTGAGGATTTCTCACCTCCCAGCCCGCTGTGCACGGGGAGTGGAAGGTCCTGAACCACCTTCAGCCTCTTGGGTGGCTCTGCTCCGGTGCTGCCGGGATTTGGGAAGCGCTGGGACGTCCCTGGGACCCTCCCCAGGGGCTTGTGGAGGGAGCAATTCCTGTTCTCCATCCCTGTTTGGAATGCCACGCTGCGGGAGAGAGATCCCCTGGGAATGTGTGCTCAGGCTGGGCTGCAGGAGCCTGGAAAAACGAGTGGGGAAGGAGGAGCATGGAAAAACCACTGGGAAAGCAGGAACAGGGAGAAACCACGGGCAAAACAGGAGAATGGACTGAGGACTGGGAAAGCAGGAACATGGACAAGTGCCTGGCAAAGCACGAGCATGGATGAAAGACTGGCAAAACAGGAGCATGGAAAAACCATTGGCAAAGCAGGAGAACGGACAAAGGACTGGGAAAGCAGGATCATGGACAAACAGCTGGGAAAGGAGGAGCAGGGACAAAGGACTGGGAAGGGAGAAGAACGGACAAACCACTGGGAAAGGAGGAGCATGGACAAATGCCTGGCAAAACAGGAGCATGGATGAAGGACTGGCAGAGCGGGAGCAGGGACAAACCGCTGGGAAAGAAGGAGGATGGACAAAGGACTGGCAAAGCAGGAACATGGACAAGTGCCTGGCAAAGCAGGAGCATGGGCAGATGCCTGGCAAAACAGGAAAATGGACAAACCACCGGGAAAGGAGGAGCATGGACAAATGCCTGGCAAAATAGGAGCATAGACAAATCACGGGGAAAGCAGGAACATGGAAAAATCACTGGCAAAGCAGGAGCAGGGACAAACCACTGGCAAAGCAGGGCCTGTGCTGGCTCCCTCCGGGGCCGTGGGGTGCAGGCAGCTCCCGGCAGCAGGGATCCATCCCAGGAGAGCCCTCCTGGCCTGCACCTCGCTCCTGGTGCCCCCTGCGACCCTCCTGCCCGCCGCGACTCCTGCCCGGAGCGCCGAGCGTCCCCAATTCCCCCGCGGCTTCCAGCGCCCCTAGGGCGCTGCCCCGTGGGCCCGTGGAGGGGCTGCTCATCCTCCCGCACCTTCCCGCGCCTGGCTGGGTGCTGCCCGCGCAGCTTTTCCATGGGCACGGGTCGCTCCCGTGCTCCTCTCCCTCCCGTCCCGTCTGTGCGGGGGCTGCCCCGCAGGCTGCTCATGCCCGGCCTCCCTCCGCGGGCGCCCCACGGGCGCGCTGGGGCTCCGCAGCACAAACGGGGCTTTCATTCCCTGCTGCTGGGAGCTGCCAGGCCTGGCTCCCTTCCCAGAAAGCGGCGGCGGGCTGGAACATAAGCGGCTATTGTGCGAGCCCCGGAGCCGCGGAGCTGAGCCCGGGCCCGGCGGACACCGCCTGCCGCAGCCACTTGAGAAGGCGGCCCGAGGAGCCCGGGAGATCCGCAGGCTCTCAATTGTGCTGCTCTCACCAAAAATAAAGCGGGCGCGGCTCCTCCCGCGCCTTTGGAAGCGCTCTGCCCCCGGGCGGGGGATGCTGCGGGCGCTTTGCGCCGAGCAAAGGGTCCTTTGTCCGCCGGGCTGCGGGAGGGGACGGGGGGGAGAGGGGTCCTGCGGCCGGGCTCTGCTCCTGGGAGTGTGCCCCGCCCGGGATTGGGGTCGGGAACGGCACTCGGGACGGGGTTGCTGCTCGGGGCGTGGGTTTGGCCACCTCCGGGGAGGTGACACCGTGAGGTCACGGCTCAGGGGTGCCGCTGCAGCTCTGTGTCCTCCTCGCCGCTCGTTGCTGCCCCTGGGGGAGGCGTGGAGGGTGATTCTGGCGGGGATTTAGGGTTCGGGGCGCTGCTTCCCAGGATTCTCTCGCAGCGCCGTCCCCTCAGCAGGGCCTGGTGACAGCCCAGGCCCCCGGGAGGGGACGAATCCAGCAGTGGGGGACAGCAGGGTGGGTCTGCTCCCCTCTCCTTCCCGAGGAGGGACCGAAGGCGGCGCTGGAGGGGCGCAGGAGGGCAGAACTGTGCAGGTGGCCGTGCTCTAAATTGGGAATTCTGCCCTTTTACTGGGAGAAGCTGGAATCCAGCACGAGAACAAAGAGATGATTTAGAGGAGGGAGGAGGAGGTGGTGACTTCCACCTGCTCTGGGAAACTGGTGCAGCACAGGGAAATAATGTGGATCCCACAGGGCCTTGGAGGGGTCTTGGATCCCACCCAGCCCCTGGGGCTGTTCGTGGCTGTCCTGCCTTGGTTTGGGTCTCCCTGCTCTGGTCCTGGGCTCTGCAGTTCTCTGCCAGGACCTGCCTGACCCGATTTCTGTGTCTGCCTCTGAACCCAGCCCTGTAATCCAAGGAAAATCGCTCCACGAGCAGGGATGGCCGGGCAGGGCAGGCCTGGAGCCCCTGGCAGACCCTCTAACCAGCCTCCAGCTGTGGGGCAGGAGCTCCCGGAGTGTCCCGTGCCTGCTTTCCCTCTCCTGGAAGCCGGGAGGGTGCGAGGGAGTTCACGCTGAGGCCTTTTCACGAATCACTTGGCCGCGATGAGCCGACAAAGTGGGGTTTAGGCGGAGTTTTTCCAGCTTAATCTGCCCGAGTGGGATCAGCATCCTGCTGCCTGCAGCCAGCCCCGGCTGAGTAAACTTTCCCTGCCTTCAATCCAAACGTTTGTGTAGCGCAGACTCTGCCCCGGGGGGTTTTTCCTCCCGTCCCGGTCCCCAACCCACGGCGGCTCCTTGGAAATGTGTTTGGTGGTGGCGGAGAGGGGAAACCTCAAATCCTCGCGAAGCAATTACCGCTAATGAGACACTTCCTACACATCTGGTTCCAATCCTGGCCGCGTTTTGGGGACGGCGCTTCAGAGCTTGGGAAGGGAGGAAGGTGGGGAAATCCCTGCCTCCTCCTCCTCCTCCTCCTCTCCCTCCTTCCCGAGGTGGCGCTGGGGATGCTCCGGAGCTCCCGAGATCCCTTTTTTCCAAGCCCCCAAATCGCAGCTCTCCGGGGAGGCTGGGTGGCAGCGGCAGCAGTCGGTGGATGCGGAGGGGCTGCCAATTGATTGATATGTTTTTGAGAGCCAGTGTAATGTGGTTAATTAGTGTGTAATTTACAAAAGCGGCGACGGCTGGATGCCCCAGACTTCAAAAAAAAAAAAAAAAAATCCTGAATTAATTGCCAGCTGCAGAGAAAAGGGAGGAATTCTCGGGTTCCTTTTGTGGAGGGATTTCATATTAAATTGATGGGAGCTGTTCCTGGTTATTCCAACTCATTCCAGACCCTCGTTGCTGGACACTGAGGGTGGAGCAGAGCATCCCATTCCTGCAGGGCTGGCATTCCCTGCCTGCTGTGGCTGGGAAGTGCTGGAGTGCCCCTGGCTTTCAGTGGGACCTCGGCACCCGGGTCCTGAGCTCTTCCCAAAGTCCCACACTGGCCGTAGATGGGTTAGGTGGAACCCCGCGGGCGTCCAGCTCCAGTTGGTGTCCATTGGAATGCAGGTCCTCACGGATCCTCTGGCTGCTGGCTTTGGCAGCAAGTGCCTCCTTACCTGGGAGCAGAGCGTGGCCTTGGAGCAGGATGCAGGGAAACCGGAGGGAGGGTCGGGGGGAGAGGGATTTCAGGGAGTCCCTGCGGCTCTCGCGCGCGGAGCAGCGGGAAGGTGGCCTGGGAACCCTCGGCTGCTTTCCTTGGGAATGCGACGGCCCGGCCTGGGATCCCCGGCAGGGTGTTGGGGTGAGGGCAGAGGGAACACTGAGGGTCCATCAGGGATCCCTCCTGTGGCTCTGGAGGCTCCCAGCCTCCTTGGGAGCACTCCCAGGTGAGCAGTATCCACCCCCATCCCCTTCCAAGGAAAACTTGCAGAGGAACCCCCTGCCCTTCCCACGTTTGGCTCTCGTGGTTTTTCAGCAGAGCCACTTCCCAGAGCCTCCCCTGCAGGCTGGAGGATCTCCAGGCAGGGTTTTCCCGGGGAACAACGTGCCTTGGTGAGCTTTGCCCCGTCCTTTGGCAGGG
The DNA here is from genome assembly GCA_013400975.1 of Atrichornis clamosus. NCBI lineage: Eukaryota > Metazoa > Chordata > Aves > Passeriformes > Menuridae > Atrichornis > Atrichornis clamosus. The sequence goes on from WBMZ01010267.1 coordinate 40,386, forward strand.
AAATGGCCCGGGATACGCCGGGAGTGACTCAGGGTTGGAGCTGAGTGGGGTGACCTGTGCCGGCCACACGTGGCTTCCCAGAAGCGCCACTGCTCCCAGACACAAGGAGCGACTCCAAAGGCACCTCCTGGGTGCCTCGGGAGGGAAGGGCAGGGCAGGGAAGGGAAGGGAAGGGCTGCTTCATTCCCCAGGCACGGCACCAGCCCCAGCCTCCTGCTCTGCATCACTTCCCGGGCATATTCCCTGCTCCAAGTGTGCTTCTGTCCAGGGAAACTTTCCACAGTCGAGTGCCTGACCTTGGAACAGAGCCTCCCGCTCTCCTTTTGGGTTTTGTTTTGTTTAATGCAGAGTAAAATAAACTTCTTTTCCCCTTCTTGATGTTAACAGCTGCCTCATGGAGCCGCAGCTCCATGAAGGGAAAAATCCAAGCCCGGGGAATTTTGCTGGAGTTGAAAAGCGGGTCAGGCTCGGGGGTTGCTCAGCTCAGTTGCACTTTTGTCCTAAAAACGAGAGGAGAACGTGTGCCCTGCTGGGCTGCGGGAGCTCCCGAGGAACAGGGAGCTCGGGGTGGAAGGGAATGGTGTGGGAAGGGGCCGGAGTGTCCATCCGGAGGCGTGGGTGGATGTGGCTGAGCACGGGAATGGTCTGGAATCTCCCTGAGTCACACCCGGCCTGTGGCTCCTCGGGGTCAAGCGTCCAGTCCGGCTGTGGGGGCCTCTCGAGGCCCTTAATCCTTCTGGGATTGTGTTCCCCACCCCTAACCCAGAGCCAGCAGCATTCCCGGAGCACCCTGACCATTTTCCTGACTTCACCCTCATCCCACGTGCTCCTCCCTGTCCGGGTGGGATTTGTTCCCTCCTGGTGCCACAGAGCGGCAATTCCCATTCCCTGGAGCTGCCAGCTCCCTGGGGCTCCTGGCCAGGCAGCTCCATCCTCTCCTTGTCGCCGCCTCCCTGCTCCCGGTTTTCCCCAGTCCCAAAAAGCAGCTGGGGAACATCAGGGCTTGGGTGGGGAGGGGGACTCTTCCCTGGGAATTGGAGCGACAGCACAAGGAGGAACGGGCCACGCTGAAAGGGGTGGAATCTGGGAGAGATTTACAGGAGAAATCCTTCCCTGTGAGGGTGGTCAAATTGTCTTTCCCGGAGCAGCTGTGGCTGCCCCATCCCTGGAAGTGTCCCAGGCCAGCCCGGAATAACCTGGGATAGCGGAAGGTGTCCCTGCCCGTGGTCCAGACGATCCTGAAGGTCCCATCCAACCCAAACCGTTCCGGGATTCTCTGAACAGCAGGGAGGGCTCGCGGGCTGGGTTTGACGCCGGCAGCTCCCGGTGTCCTGGCGGGACAGCCCGGGCTGTGGGACAGCTCCTGTTCCCGCAGGCATCTGGGGCACGGATGCCGTGGTGGTCACGGGGCCTGCCCCCTGCCCTGGGTGAATCATCTGGGCTCGGGCAGGGCCATTAAAATGCTCAGCTGTCAGCCCCGGGCCCTCCCTTTCATCGCCCCTCTCGGGGACCTTGTTTCATCTCCCGCTCCCGTTTCCTCAGCTCCAAAAGTGGTTCCGGCCCAGGTGATGCCTTTGGAGGGGAGGGATCGAGCTGGGATGGGGAAGGGGTGTGTGGGCTGAGTGGGAAACATCTGAGCCTGCGTTGGGAAGCTGTGACAGCCCCAGGCCGAGCTCCTGAGCACTCCCAGAGCGGTTTGGTTCCAGAAAACCGTCCGTTTGACAAGGCAATCCCTGGAATTTAGTGCAAGCTCTGAGCCTTTGGCTGTGCCCGGGATGTTCTCCAGGATCTCCCTGAGCCATCCTTTAGGGAAGGAGTGCCAGCTCCCTGTGGATCAGATCCTGAGGATCAAATCCAGCGTGCTCATGGTAGCAGTCAGTGCTGGGATGTTCCTGGTGGGATTTGTGTTGGTCTTTGCACACTTTTAGTGCTCTGGGGGTGTTTTTCCCGTGTTTTGCCAGGCGGGATTTGGGCTGTTGCAGTGTGTGGGATCACCAGGAACACCAGGATCTGGCTGTTTCCTGGCTGCCTGCAGGTCTGGGAGCTCCTGGTGCCACTCAAATGTTTAAATCCATGTGCTGAGAAGGTGGGGATGGGGATGAGCTCAGAGGTGCTCCTGAAATGAGGCTTAATGGGAAGAGTTGGGGTTTCCTGGCTGAACTGTGGTGCCAGAGAAGGTGGCAGTGCCAGCTGTGCTGTCCCTGTGCTCCTTCACAGCTGGATCCAGCCACGTGTGGGTCCCCGGGGGCACAGCTCGGTCCTGGATTCCCTTCCAGGACCTGCTGCAGGTGGGAAAAGCACCCAGGTCCATTCCCTGGGAGCTGCCGGGTTTCTCCTGCTTCTGACGGGTGAGATTTGGATTGCTGGGGCTGGAGATAAAGAATTCCTCCCGGGATGCCGTGCCAGCAGCCTGGCCATGATCCAGCCCGGAAAGGGCTGGAAGAGATGGATGGAAGTGCCCCAGGTGGTGTCCATAGTGCTGGTGGAGGGGGCTTGGGGAGGAGGAAAGCTTTGGGGTCAGCTGCCTGTTTTCCTGCTTCTAACTGTTTTTGTTCTCTCCTTTTTCTCCTCCCCTGCTTTCTAAAGAACATAGGAAGCTTCTTGCTGGTAAGTGGTGGGGTGTCATGCCAGAAAAAAGAACCACCAAACCCAAAATTCCCACTTTGTCCATCCACCATCAGCCTCGCTGGCTAATCCGTGTCATCCCTCCATCCCCCCGGGATGTGCTGGAGCAATAGGAACCTTCCAGAGGTGTGCGCAGCACCCCCACCCCCTCTGGGCTGGGGGCTGCTCTCCCCTCGAGGGCTCTATTGCTGTTAGATCACAGTTCGAGGAGCTCCTCCGCCTCCCCGCCGAGCCCAGCCTGCGGCTGCCCGGGCTCCCGTGCATTGCCCCCGGCCTCGGGGCTGTGGCACCGAACCCCTGGAGCGCTGCGGGGGGGGTGAAACTGTGATCTAAGCGCTCCTCACTCCGTGCCTGCCTCATCTTCCTCTCCATCCTCAGCCTCTCACCTTCACCAACCTCCTGGGGCGGGCGGGCAGAGCTCTGCAGGCTCCTGCTGGGGGTGAACCGGGCACACCGGGCTGCCCCGGGGGGTTGTGGTGGGCGCTGTGCCCGTGGGAGGAGGGCAGGGCGTGGCTCAGATCCAGGGAATTCGTGCGGCTGGGCGGGGAAGCCGCAGGTGCGGGGCAAACAGGGGATTCCTCTGGGAATCCTCCGGGAAAAGGCGAGTGGGGGTGTGGTAGGATGAGGGGTGGTGGTTTTAAGGCTGGGTGGATTTAGGCTCCGTAGAAGGAAGAAATGTTTTGCAGTGAGGGTGGGGAGGCCTTGGCACGGATTGTCCCGGGAAGCTGCGGCTGCCCCCACATCCCTGGAAGTGTCCACGGCCACCCGGGATAGTGGAAGGTGTCCCTGCCCATGGCAGGGGGTGGAACTAGGTGGTCTTTCAGGTCCCTTCCATCCCAAACCATTCCACGATTCCAGGGGCTAAATGTCCTTCCAAAGGCCCCTTCCAGCCCAGGTTATTCCTTGATTGGAAGCGTGGGCTTGGAGCGAAGCCCCTGAGCTGCTCCTGCCCCTGCTGTCCCTGCTCCTGCGGTGCCCGGGGCTCATCCCTCCCCCAGCTGTGCCCAATGATGTTCCAAGCAGCGAATCCCATTCCTTCAACCCCCCCGGGCTGTGCCCCGGCCCCGGGAGCAGCCCCTCCCTGGCGAGGGCAGGGGGTGTGGGGGTGTGGCTGCAGCCTGGCCGGGTGCCCCCTTCCCCGTGCTGGGAATCCCGGGAGCCCGGTGCCCACATCCTTTGTTTGGTGGCTGTGGAGACAGCGGGGGATGTGAGGAAGGCGTTTGGCAGGGGCTGGGGGCTGGCAGCTCATCCCACACCCTGCCCTGCACACGCCGACCCTTGGGCTGCAGGATGGGACCTTTCCCTGCGCTCCTGCCCTGCTCCAGCATCCCTGGGCAGCCACCCTGCAGTGGGAAGAGGTCCCACGTGTGTCTAGCACGGACAGGCGGCCGCCCTCTGCTTGGGCGGGCAGGAGTGGGTGGGGAGGCAGGAAAACCCTTCCCTGCAGCGGACTGGAGTTTGGAGCTGTTCCTTCGCCCGCTCTCGGAGCTCCTCCGCTCACCTCCGGAGCTTTAGGATCGCTGCTGCTCCACCTAATACTTGGAAAAGCAGCTTTTTGGGGTGACGTGGGGCTGTGACAGCTCCCTGTGCCGGCTGTGCCAGACCCCCGGAGCCGGCGGGGAGGGATTTATCCCGGAGTGCCCGAGCTGCGGTGGGGGATCTGCTTCAAGCTGCTGCCGCCGGGTTTCCTCCCTGCTCTGTGCCCCTCGCTGCGCACAATCCATGGGCTGGGCTGCGCACATCCCGCGGGGAAGGCGACGGGTTCTCCTGGAAACGTGCCCTGCAGCCGCGGCGCTGGAGAGGGAACACGGGAACATCGAAGTTTTACTGGGAGCCGCACGCTCCTGGCGCGGGCCCCCGGCTCCGGGAGGAGCTGCGGGAAGTTATCCAAGCCTGCAGCATCCCCTGCTGGCTGTCGCTTCCCGGGCTCCTCGTGGATAAGTGGAATCCTGCCCGTTTCCTGGTGGGAGAGGGCTCCGCTGCCGGCAGCTCCACTGATGGGGCGCTGGCAGGACAAGAAGCGGGTGCTGCCTGCTCCTGGCTCTCCCAGGGCCGGTGGGCAGCAGGAAAAGGGTCTGCATTCCTGGGAATGCCACTCCCTTTGCTGCGCTCCATCCAGCACTCAGGCCCCTCCGTGAGAGATCTCCCAGCAGGGAGGTCAGAGGAGGGGGTGTCCCTTCCCTTCTCCTCCTTTCCGTGGGCTCTTCCTGATCCCACTGGAGCACTCCCCTCCTCCCGAGGCCTTTCCCAGGCCCCATTTTTGCTGGGGGTGTTTCCTTTCCAGGGACGTGCTGGAGTTTTCCTCTTTTCACCCTCCCCTGAAGCTCAGGGGGGGCTTTGCTCCCCTGCCCTGGGGGTCTGGGTGCCCCCAGTGTGCAACTGGGAGCGCCGTGGCTGGCACTGGTGTGGCTGGCACAGAACCGGTCACTCCGGGGCGCAGGTGTGAGTTCTGGTCGTGGGGCTGACGCGTGGGAGAGGTGAAGTGAGATTTGGGGTGTAACTCTGCCCCGTTCCCAGGGCTGGGAACAGGGAGAGGTGTCCGTGGATCCGGGGGCAAAGCTGCTGCTCCCTGGCTGGGAGGAGGTGGCCCAGAGCTGTCGGGCGTCAGCACCTTCATATTCTGCTCCCTGGAGCAGCCCTGGCTGAATGAAAATACTGAAAATACTGAGAATACTGAATAGAGTCAACGTAGTGAATATATTGAATATTGCAGCCAGCACTCCCTCTGCCTGCAGCCTGGGGAAGGGATGCTCCTGCTGGGATGTCTCCCCTCGGCCCAGGGATGTGCTGGGCGTTCCTGCCTCCCTTTGCTCCTTGAGTGCCTGGGGGTCAGGAATTGAGGTGTTTTCGTGAGGTGCCTCCTCTTTATGCTCTCCACGCGCCCGGTTCTCTGTCGTGATGACTTTTCTCACTAATTGGGCTCTGCTGATGTGGTCTGGGGACCCTGGCAGCGCCTCAGCCCCAGCCAGTGCTGCTTTTCCCACTTGGAGCCACCCCGTTGCTGAGGGATGTCACTCATTGTCTGGAAGCTCTCTGGTGACAGCTGCTTTCCCGCTGGGAAGGTATCCAGAGTGCCAGGGGTACATCCTAATTTTAGCCTGCCGGGCGTCTGCCGCAGGAATGTGCCGTGGGTTTGTTTCCTCGCCCTTTTCTGCCCGTTTTTCCTATTCCCACCCACCACGTTGCTCATATCCGTGAGGAATTCTGCAGTGCCAGCTGATCCCCGCAGAGGAACCGGTTGCCAGCAGCTGGCAGAGCAAGGGGGGGGGGTGTTTTTGGGAGAGGTTTGGCAGAAGGGATGTCTGAACTCCGCACAGGGGGAGGCTAAAGGCTTGGACCAGTCACTCCCAGTTACTCCAGTAGCCAGGCCAGGCTCTTTCTCTGGTGGAGAGAGTTGATGCTGTCTTGGGGGGAACAGTAATCACCAGGAAAAGAAAAAAAATAAAATTCCGGGCGGGTTGAAAGGTTTGAAAGCTCTGTTTGTCCCCTCCTCCTGCGGCTCTGACACCCGTGCGGGTCACTGGAGGTGCCCTGGGCAGCCCGGCGCTGTCGCTGGAGGTGCTGCGGGCTCTGCCCTCATCCCTCTGGAGTTTGCTGCCGCTCGGACGCAGCTCCCGGCAGCAGGAATGGGCTGGGAAGGGCGGCAGGTGGCGGTGTGAGCCCGCGGAGGAGCCGCAGCCCGGGGCGCGTCGGGCCGGGGCTGCGGGGCTGCGGGGCTGCGGGGCTGCGGGGCTGCGGGGCTGCGGGGCGGCCTCACCCCCTGCCGGAGCATCGGGAGGGTGCAGGGGACACACTCTGGGGGGCTTTGTTCCCAGCAGCGCCCCGCTTTGCCTCTCTCCTGGCTGCCGTTCCCAGCGCCGCTCCCGAGCGGGAGGCCCGGTGCTCCCGGGGAGGAGGGAGGCGGTGCCTGCTCGGGCTGCGAAATCCCTCACTTCCACGCCTTGCCCTGCAAAATCCTCCTGGGCTCTGGGTTCCAGCCGGGAATGCGGGGTTCCAGGGGGTCCCAGGTCGGCCCAGCACTCCGTGTGAGCCGTCCCCAGGGCTTTGGGAAGGCAGAGGGGACAGGGATGCGCAGTGGGACAGCGGGAATTGTGTGGCTTTGGCACGGAGAGGCTTCACCTCCCTCGGGTGGCTTTTCCTTCGCTCTGTGCCCGCTTTGGGGCAGCAGTTTGTCCTTCCAGACCCCGAGTTCTGCGTGCAAACCTGGCTTTGATTTTTCTGCTTTAAGGGGCGAGGCAGAGCCATCGTAACCCCCCCCCCGTCACGGCTGGGTGGGAGAGGGGTGGGATTTGGGGGGTGCTCGGGGTGGGGAGGGGACATGGGTGACAGAAGGGCAGTGGCAATTCCACAGGAGGAAGTAGCTGGGAGAGGAGGACCTGGAGGCCACCTGTGGCCCACTCCATGCTGGGGCATCCCTGAGCACCTCTGGAAGAGGCTGCGTGGTCCAGGAAGGATCTGCTCCCAGACAAAGTTGTTCCGGGGGCCAATCCCCTCCTTCCCAAGGGGCAGCCCTTCCCCAGCACCGTCTGGAATGGCTGGAATGGTGCGAATTACCACCCCGTTCCCTCCACACGCCGGCCTGGCCACCCCAGCCCTGCGTCCCACACCCGCTCCCTCCTCTCCCCGGGAGAAGCTTTAAAAGCTCTTTATTTCCAAGCGCTGCTCAGCGGGAGTCAAGCTGGGTCCTGCCAAGTGTTAAATGAAATAATTAAAATCCCCACTTTCTCCCCCTCCTGCTCGTTCCTCGGTGATGTTGGTAATTAGCCCGTAAAGCTGCGGGAGGGGATGGGGAAGGGGGAACGAGCAAACGCCTTCTGCAGGCTCCCTCCGCCTCCTCCTCCTCCTCCTCCTCCTCCTCTCCCTTCCCAGAGGAAGCACAAAATGGCTCTCCAGGCACTGGGTGCTGTCAGATAAATCCCAATTAGCTCCCTGCCAAACAGGATTAGCAGGAAGGGAGCCAGGTGGGGAATCAGCCTGGCAACAGCAGGAGCTGGGGGCTCCGGCTCGGTGAGGAGGAGATGACTGACAGCTGTCAGTCAGCTCCCAAAGTAGCTCCAATTTTGGCTGTTTCAGGCTGGGAGCTGGAATCTGGGAGGCAGGAACGGGGAGGGGAAGGAAATGAAGCTGAGGCTGCTGCTGCTGCTGTTGCTTCCCAAGGAATTGATCCCACGAGATGCCCGCGAGCCCCCCAGCCTGAGGGCGGTGTGTGAGGGTCCTGCTGCTCCCAGCGCCCGTGGAGCTGTGTCTCCTGCCAGCTCCGTGCTCCGGGAACAGCAGGATAAGCCCACCCTGCTGCCCTGCTCCTCCTGCCCGTCTGTTTTGGCACCGGCTGCCAAAGCCCGGGAATAAAACCCGTCGACGGCACCAGCTTTAAACTGGCCACACGGAGCCCTCCGTGCATGGAACACTTCCAGTGAAAAAAATCTGGGCAGCGGGGGGATGTGGATTAGCTCGGGGATGGTGTTTTCTTGCCGGGAGCAGGGAGGAGCAGCTGGGTGTGAGGGTGTTCAGTCGTGCCTTGTCCCTCCCTCTCCTCTCCGGGCAGACCTGGGCGCTTCCTGCCTCCTGCTGCCCCCTGGACACCTGGCTGCCCCCTGGACACCTGGCTGTCCCCTGGACACCTGGCTGCCCCCTGGACACCTGGCTGTCCCCTGGACACCTGCATCCCTGGCCAGGCTGCTCCCAGGCCTGAGGAGGAGGAGGAGGAGGAGGAAGGGGAGAAAGGCTGGTGGTGCATGATGGGGATGATGGGTGGTGGGTGGGCTGCTCTGGACCTCGGCCTGGCTGAGGGATGAGGGATGAATCCCCTCTGGATGGGCTCTTCCATCCAGACTGAGAGGAATGTACAGGAACAGGGCAGGCAAAGCTCCTTGGGTGCCTGGATTCACTTCCCAGCTGCCCACTCTGCCCGGGGGTGGCTTTTGGGTGCTTTTTTTTTCCCTTTCCCGAGTCTTGCTGGATTTTCCTGCCTGGTCCTTCCTTCCCCAAGGACACAACTGCAGTGTCCAGAGCGTGAAGGGAAGGGCTGAATGCTCCTGGTTGGCAGAGTGGCACGTGGGGTGTCCCTGCTCTCGCGGGCACCGCGGGGCGTGGAGAGGCTGCGGCAGCTGCTCTGGGGGTCTCAAGGGACACCGAGAGGCAGAAGTGCCACCCCCATGGATGGACCAGGCGAGGGCGGCGTCTCCCCAGGGCAAATGGCTCTCCTGATTCTAAAATCCCATCCCAAACCCTCGCAAGGGGCACGGGCACGAGTGTTTGTCTCTCCCAGGAGGATGAGGAGCCGATCAGCCCGCGCTGGAGCCTGAACCTGCCTCCTGCGGGACACAAAGGCTGTTCAGATCCCACGCAGGGCTGCCCCTAACGTGGCCCCCAAATGGCTGGAGGGGACTGAGCCCCGCAGACCTGGGAAGAAAGGGAGGCCTGTGCCGTGGCTGATTTGCATGTGAAAACGGGCACGCAGGAGGATGCAAATGCCCTCGCTTCCCTTTGGGGAATATTTCAAGGCCAAGCCTTCGGCCTGAGCCTGGATTGCTGGGGGAGCAGTGGCTCTGGAGCCCGGGGGGGAAGCGTGTGGAGCAGGCCGGGAGGGAAAAGGGATGGTTCTGGATCGTGGCAGCACCTGGTGAAGGCATCAGGCAGGAATCTGGCACCTGTGTCCCGGGAAGAGTGGAAGGATGGAAGAGCTGACAGTGGAAGGATGCAGGAACAGGAAATGGAAGGATGCAGGAGTAGGCAGGGAAGGATGCAGGAGCTGGGAGGGAAGGATGCAGGAATAGGCAGGGAAGGATGGAGGAGCAGGCAGGGAAGGATGCAGGAGGTGGCAGGGAAGGATGCAGGAACAGGCAGGGAAGGACACAGGAACAGGCAGGGAAGGATGACAGGCAGGGAAGGATGGAACACAGGAACAGGCAGGGAAGGATCCAGGAGCTGGCACTGGAACTGGAAGGATGCAGGAACAGGCAGGGAAGGATGGAGGAGCAGGCTGGGAAGGATGCAGGAGCTGGCAGGGAAGGATGCAGGAGCTGGCACTGGAAGGACGCAGGACCAGGCTAAGCTGGCTACACACAAGTGGAGGAGAGGGGCAGAGCACTCTGCTCACTTTTCTGGGGAAGATCTTGGCTTCTTGAGTGATGCTCCAGCACTTCCCAAGGGGCTGTGGTGGCCGGGGAGTGTTCTGGAGATGGGGCAGTGGCGACAGGGACCTGAGTTCATGCTTTGAAGGAAAAACGCTGTGTTGGAGGGTGTGGGGCTCCATCCTCTCCCTGGCACAGGGCTTTGATCCTGGGGGGGCTCCCCAGCAGGAAGGGATGGCTTGGCAGAGGGTTTCCTGCTGAGCCCTCGGAGCTCTTGGGTTCGCTGAGGCTCTTCACGGCCTTTGTGTGTCTGAGGAGAACATCACCAGGGCTGCCCATCCTTCTGCATTCCTGCTGGGACGCGGGGCCATCCCTGCTCCTGGCAGGGTGCTTGGGATGCAGCCCGTGCCTGGCAGCAGGCTGGGATCGGTGGGAGCATGTCCCCAGGAAGGAGAGGGAGCGATGCAGGTTTGAAGAGGAGCAACCTCATGGATTTCCTTCCTCTTTTCTCTGTTTTTCTTCCCTGTAACTGCACCTTGGGACGCCCGGGATGCTCCCAGCCCGCCGGGAGGAGCCGTGTGGCTCCGTGGTGTGGCTGTAGGGCAAATCCTGCCAATCCCACACAGAAACCCCCGAGACCTGCAGGCTCCTGGTGCCTGGGGTGCCGGGCTGAAGGACCACCCAGTCCCCTGCACGTCTCCCCGTGGGAGGGGAGGGTGGGTGGATTCTTCGGTGTTGGTGTCCCTCGGGCTCCAGGCCGATTGCCAAGGCGAGGGAAGCAGGGAGGGATGGGAGGGGAGCCTGCCCCCTCCCTGGCAAGGGTCATTCTCCCGAGGTGTTGCCTTTTGGAGGAGCGGGCAGCAGGAATGCTGCGGCGCAGTGGGAATTCTGAGCGGCCCCCACAGCTGGAGCTGCTGCCAGGCCAACCTCGATGGAGCCACGGCACCCAAACGTCCCAGCGGGAGAGGAGAAGCTCCTGGATCCGGGTGGTGGCTGCTGGCAGTGCCCAGGGGGAAGCTGAGCTTCCCTGCCTGGTTGATGCTGAGCACGTGGAATCGGGAGGAACATAAAATCAGCTTCTCTGCGAGGAGCTTCCCAGTTTGACCACACTGGGAGTCCCCCCTGCCGTGTCCACGTGTCCACGGCGTTCATCTTGTCCTCGGAGGTGTTTGAGGGTCCTTCCCTGCCTTGCACGGGCTCAGCTGGGTGCAGGCAGCCCCTCTGCAGCACCCGAGGGATGGGGGAGACCCCAAGGGTCCTCCTGACCCGTGGCTTGGATGAGAAATCACCTCTGGAATGGCAGGGCGGGGTGTGGCCAGCCCAGGCTGTGTCCAGGTGTCTCTGTGACCCGAGGACCTTCCTCCTGAGGGGTTTTCCTGCAGTGTCCAGAGCTGCTGCCTTCCTCCCTGGTGAGGAAGAGCTCGGCCTGTGGTGGCTTAGAAATGAGACGTCAGGTCGTGGTGCCCTAAATGTGGGGTACCAGTGGCAGGGCAGCGACTTGCTGGGCACTGCGTGTTTGTGTTTTGCCAGGAATGTTGTCCAGGACTCCTGTCCAGAGCCTCCACCTGGAGCGAGAGCAGGAGGGAGGTCCTGGCAGCCTGGACTTGTGGTGTGGGCACCAGGAGTCCCTGCCCGGGGCTGCAGCAGCGCTCTCACCCCGCTCTTGGACCTTCACTCAAGGCTCTTGGTCCTGACCCCTCCCTGGCTTTCAGCCCAGCTCTCCTGGTGGCACCTTTCCCGTCCTTTCCCGTCCTTTCCCGACCTTCCCCATGGTGCCCAAGGGAAGCGGGAGGCGGGCAGGAGCACCCAGGGAAGGAGCAGCTCCAGAGCACGCAGTGGGGTCCTGCTCCTGCTCCCCAGCTGCTTGGGGGGGGGGGGGGCTGTGCCCCCCCCGCCACAACAGATGCCCTAAAAAATAATAACCGGGGCTTCTCCCGCTCCTCGCGCGGCTCTGCTGCCCCCGGGGGTCTCTCTCTCCGGGGGCGATGCTGGGGGAGGCCTGAGCGGTTTCTCCGCCTCTCAGCATCTCGAGTGGGCGGAAGGGCTGGGGCGGGGAGATGCGCTCCCACCCCCTCCCACCCTTCCCGGCTCATCCCGGGGGGCTGCCGGGGGGTCGGGAGGTACCCGGCGAGGCGGAGCCCCGTCCCCCCGCCCTGCCCTGCCCCTGCGTCCCGGGGGAGCGGGTCCTGCGCGACCCCCGCCACCCCCCGCTCTTTGTCTGCGCCGCGCCCCTGCGCCCCCGCTCCCCTTTGTTGGCCGCCGAGCGCTCGGAGGGGCTCGCTGTGCCCCCCCCTCGCCGGGGTCGAGCCGAGGGGCGGGCGGAGGGAGGGATGGAGGGAGGGGGGACACGGGCGGGGAAGCTCCGGGGCGTGGGGCGGGCGCTCCGGGCTCGCTCCGCGCCGCTCCGTTGTCTGATGCTGCGCGGCCCCTTCCCCGCGCGTGGGGCGGACGGCGACCACCGGGATTAGGGACCCACCCTCTCATCCACCCATTCACCCACCCCCGCACCCAGCCAGGCAGGGCAGCCGCCGCTCCCGTCGCTCCCCACACGCCTCTCCATGCCGGGCTCCGCGCGGAGCTGGAACCTCTCCGGGAAGGACTGGCATGTCCCAGCGGCGTGAGGAGGGGAGCTGGCCCCCTCCGGGGAGCGTGCCCGTGCCGAGGGGGTCAAGCCGGGCCCCTTCCCGCTCGCCAGAAGGTTGGGAAGGTGCTGGAGAGGCGGCGGTGGGCTCGGCTGGGCAGGGTCGGCGAGGGAGCGCTGAGCCCGGGAGGAGCGGGGATGGATCTGCCGCGGCCGTGAACGGAGCCTTGGAGTGGCAGCGGGAGCCTCTGCCTTCGGCTGGACCCTGGGACAACTGAGCAGCGCCTTGGGCTGCTCCCGGAACCTTGGGCTGCTCCCGGAACCTTGGGCTGCCCCCTGGATCTTGGCTGCTCCCGGCTGCGAGGACCCGCGGAGGGTCAGAGGCTGCCGAAGCTGCCCCGGAGGAGCCGCGTGGACGGCGGGGGAAGCTCCGTGCTCCCGGAGCGAGGCCGGGGCGGATCTGAGCGCTGAGAGGCGGCTGCTGGGGGGGATCAGGCCTCCCTTTCCCAGCCCCTCCCGGAGGATCCGGGTGTTCCGGACGCTGCGAGCCTGAGAGGGGTCCTATGGTGGCACCGTCCCTGCCCCAGCCCCGCTCCCGGGAGCCAGCGCGAGTCGGTGCCGCGGCAGCTCCCACCATTCCCGCTCCAGCAGCAGCTTGTCCCTGTTCTGGAGGGCTTGGCCACGGAACTTGAGCTCTCGGCGCCGGGGCTGTTGTTTGCCTTCCGCGGGCAGGTGCGGATTGACACCTTCCGGGCTGGGAGAGGGGATTGCTGAGCACAGGACGGTGCCCACCCCTCTGGCGCGGGCCGGGAGCTGCCCCCAGGGCTGTGCCTCGGGGATGGCAGCCGTGGGGACAAACCCGCGCTCCTGAAGCTGCGCCCAGCCCGCCCTGCGCCGCTGCGAGCCGCGATGGGAACCTCCGGGAAAACTTAGGCTGCCGAAGACGACCGGGGAGAGGGGGAGAAAAGGGATCCATGTGAGCCTTTGGCCGCTCTTCCGTGGCTGGATGGACGCAGGGCTGGGTGTGAGGGCCGAGCATGACAGCCTGCCAGTACCCCATGGCGCCGGGAGCCCTGGAGCGGGACCGGCTGTACCAGCACAAGGTGTCCTTGGTGGTGCGCTACTTCATGATCCCCTGCAACATCTGCCTCATCCTCCTGGCCACCTCCACGCTGGGATTTGCCGTGCTCCTCTTCCTCAATAACTGTAGGTGTCTGCGGGTGCGCGGGCAGCAGGGGAGGGCGAGGCCGGGGCCGGGCAGCCGGCGTGCCCGGGGCTCCCAGCGCTGCCAGCCAGGCTGCTCCCGGAGCTCGGGAGCTCCTCGCTGCCTGCTGCTGCCTGGGGACAATCCAGGGAGGTGACAGCTCTCTCCACAGCTCTGCCCCACTTTTCCCTGTCATGCTGTTGGCCCAGGAGCGCGGAGCGGAGCTGTGGAGGCGGGGGTGTGTGGGCAAGCACAGCTCCCACCTGCTCCTGCTGCCGGCTGTGCCAGCACCCTCCGTGTCCCATCCCAAAATCCCGTGTCCTGGTATGCTGCTGGGGCTCTCTGGGGGTGATGCTCCGGGGGGACGCTGTCAGTGTGTTCGTGAGGGTCTCACTGAGGCAGGGATGGGCTCCTGGGAGTCCTGCCCTGGCCAAGGAATTCTGCTGCTCCCTCAGTCCGAGCAAACTCGGACCTTGGAGCGCTACAAACGGGTGGGAGATGTCTCCAAAGCTGCTCCAGGATCCCTGCTCTCCTGCCCTGAGGGATCAGCGTGGGGTTGGGGTGAGATGGAGCAGTTTTCCCTGAGGTTTGGATGTAAATCTGATCCCGGCGGCAGCTGGGTAGATCCCACACTTGGGCGTGGAGACATCCAGGTATTTCTGGTGTGCTCTGTTACCTCCTGCCTGCACAGGTGCTCCCATTCCCAGCGCCTGGCTCTCCCTGTGCAGGAGTATTCCATCATTCCGTGGTGCCTTTGACCTCCCTGATGCTGGGAAGTGCCAAACACCTGCTGTGGGAAGAGCCTTTAGAGGGCAGGCAAATCCTCCAGCCTGGCTTTGGGATGCGCCGCTTCCCCCGAGGGAGGTGTGGTTGGGAAAAAACGCTGGAAAACACATGGATGCACTTAAAGAGACTGGCAGGAGCAGGGCCCAGGTGACGGAGCGTGGGAGTGGTGTTATCTCTGCCGTGGCCTGGCTCTGCTGCCCTGGGCAATCAGTAGAGAGCAGAGCCCAGTCTGACACTGGGCGTTTCCTGGTCGGGATGGGACGGATTTTGGAGCCTGAGTGGAGCTCAGCTCACCCCCTGCTGAACCAGAGGTTCCCCAAACGCAGAGGTGTGCCCCTTTTTTGGGACCTGTCACATCCATGCGAGTTTTCCCCTCCTGCTGCCCCAGGCTGCCCCTCTCTCCCACTTTTTGGAGGCTGCAGCATTCCCTGCCGTGTCCTGCTCATCCCGGGTGACCTGAGCCCGTGCCCAGGTGTGCGTGGGTGTGTTTGAGGTGGCCCACGGCAGGATTGGCATGCCAGCCTCGGGAGATGGGACGTGCCAGGCAAACCCCAGCCCTGCCAGGCACCGCGGGCTGCTCCCAGATCCCACGCCAGAGATGCTCCATCGATACCCGGGCTGTGCATCCAGGTTTTAGCGATCCTGGCTCCCGTTCCTGCCGCTCCCTGCTGGCTGCAGGACCTCCTGGGAGTCAGAACGCTTTGTGAGGGGCACAAGGAGGGAGGAAACGCCACCCCAAAAGCTGCTGGGGGGCTGGGGAGGAGGAGGAGGAGGAGCTGTGCCGAGGGAAGGTGCTGACAGCTCGGTGCTTTTTGTTCCCTTGCAGACAAACCCAACAGTTACTTCACTCAGACGCCGCCGACGCCGCGAGATGGTGAGTGCAGAGCTCGGCCCCTGTGCTCGGGGGGCGCCTGGGGGCAGGCCGAGCCTCTCCTGCTGCCCCCCAGCTGCCAGGGAAGCACAGCTCCCTGACCCGCGGATCCACGTGCGCAGCCCTCCGTGCCCGGAGCAGCCCTGCATCACCCCTTGCCCCTGCTGAGGGATGCGGGGTCATCCCTGGGGGGCGAGCAGGGAGGGCGGAGGGGTGTCCCTCACTGCTCCCTTGCTCCGCAGGGAGTTTCCTGGCTGGAAGTGGGGAAGGGCTGGAAAGGGTCCTTCCCTGGCAGAGCAAGCTGGGTTTCCTCGCATTTTCCCGGGGCCATCCTTGCCTGTGGGTTGCCTCTCCCCCGTGTACCCGCGGTGTCCTCAGCAGCACCTCACACCTCCTCTCTGAGCTCACTAAAACCTGGTTTCACACGGGAGGAACTTTGGGGGGGTTTTTTTGAGGCTCTTATCAGCCCGTGGCTTTAGAAGCTGTTGGATGCAGGCAGGCGAGCCCGGGCTGAGATAATGTCATCACAGGAGCTTTGTTTCCCCTGAAAACCGGGCTGAACATCCCCTGGCAGGCTGCTCCCCCACCTTCCCCAGCCACACGTGCGCAGATAAGGAGCCAGCAGAAAACAGCAGCCGATTAACAACCCGGTTGTTTCTTTTTCTTGCCTCCCCTGGTGGGGGCGGGGAAGGAGGCGTGGGGGGAGAAACGGATGCGAGATAAAAATGTGATTAATCTATAATTGGGCCGGGGAAGGCATCTCGAGCAAAAAATAAAAACCTACGTAGGTGGAACTCCTTGCTTAGGGCTCCAAAATATTAGCAGCCCAGCCCATCCAGATGCTCCAAGAGATCTCTGGTCCCCACGGGAGATGGAACGCTGCCGCCCCTGGGGGGCTGCCAAGTGAGGCACCCCCACCGCAGGTCCCACCTGTGTGGTCTCTGGGAGGAGTTTCTGGGGCAGAGGGGAGCAGGGGTCATGGGAAGAGGGTCCCTGCTGTGGGGAAGGGGCTGGTTCTTGCCGCTCCTGCCGTGCTGGAGGCACTGGGTGTGTTCTGATCACGGCTCGGAGCTGTGGCTCTGGTTCCGTGCGTCCGTGGCTGCTTCGGACAGGGCTGTGCTCGTAAAATGCCGGGATCTGGCTGAGGTTTGCTGCGAACGGGGATCCCGTGTCCTAAGTTGGCTGTCCCAGGGTGGGATAAAGTGTTGTGACAGCCAGAACTGTGCCTGGGGTTTAGTGTGGTCCCTTCCCCTTCCAGAGGGAGCTGCGAAGCGGGGCAGGGTCGCTGTCTGTCCTGGCAGAGTCAGAGCTCAGCTCCTGTGTGAGGGAAGGGGCTCCCTGCCCCAGCAGAGGCACCGGGGGGCTCAGGTGGCTCTGGGCAGGCAGGGAGGGCTCTGGGACAGACAGCAGGGCCCCTGGATGGCTTCCTCTGGGCTCCCTGAGCGTTGTCACCCCTTCATTTTCAGGGCCAGGCCCTCACCTTCCACCAGCCTGCCCAGCTCTGGTGAGCCCCGTGAGCCAGCAGGTCTCTGCCGGCTGAGGCTCCACAGCTTGGGATTCGGATCTGGGGGGTTCAGGGGGGTCCTTTCCCCTTCCAAAGGGAGCTGCAAAGCTGGGCAGAGTCACTGTCTGTCCTGGCAGAGTCAGAGCTCAGCTCCTGTGTGGGGGAAGGGGCTCCCTGCACCTCGGGCATCTCCTGCCAGGGGCTGTCCTGCAGCCACGGCGCTGCTGGAGGTGACAGGCCGTGCCAGCCGGCGGGGAGGGGTCTGTGATCAGCGTTACCGGTGCCAAGGCAGGGTGAGGCTGGATATCAGGACGTGGTTCGTCCCCCTGGACAGGCTCCAGGAGCGTTTGGATGCTCCCAGGGACGCACAGGGTGGGATTGTTGGGGTGTGCTGGACCGGGCGATCCTGTGGCTCCTTTCCAGCCTGGGCTATTCTCTGCTCCCTGTGCTATTTCCCTCTTCCTCTCCTTCCCATTCCAGCTCCTACCCCAGCGAACCCCTCGGCCACGCGTTGATTTGTGCAGCGCTCGCTGCTCCCTTTGCACGCAGAGCCATTAACGCTCTTAACTCGCCGCTTGCTCCCAAATCCCCGCTGCCTCCGGCATTCCCGAGCCTGGGCACGGGATTATCCGGCTCCGTAGAGTCCCAAGGCCTGGCTGCCTTGAAAGCAGCGCTCCGCGAAGGCTCCTGCCTTGTCCCCAGCGGAGGGACCGGCCTGGGGCGCCCAAGCTGGATCAACCCTCCCCTTTCTCCCGGCTGGAGCCGCGGAGCATCTGCGGGAGCAGCGGGAGAGGGGGCGGGTGTTGGCTCAGCTGCCTCCCCCCGGGCGCTGGAGGGGGCTGGCAGGTGTGGGCAGGGGGCAGCCAGGGTGGGCTGGGCCTTCCTGCGTCCCCTGGGGGGGAATGGAGTGGTGGGGGAGGATCGGGAGGGCTCCTCCTCCTCCTCCTCCTCCTCCCCTCGTTCTCCCGTGGTTTGTGTTCGTCTGCAGCAGCCCTTGGAGCGGTCGGGGCTGTTTGCTCTGCGGAGGGCAGGCAGAGCAATGGCTTCCCGCTGCCAGAGAGGGGATTTGGATGGGATTTTGGGAAGGAATCCTTCCCTGCGAGGGTGGCGAGGCCCTGGCACAGGTTGCGGAGGGAACTGTTGGATGCCCCATCCCTGAAAGTGCCCAAGGCCAGGTTGGAGCAACCTGGGATAGTGGGAGGTGTCCCTGCCCATGGCAGGGGGTGGGATGGGATGAGTTTTAAGGTCCCTCCCCACCGAAACCATCAGCAGGGAGAGGGCTGGGGCTGGCCTGCACCTGTGTGTGCTGTCCTGAACCTCCTCCCACCGCCAGAAGTGCAGGGAGAAAACACAGGGAGAAAACACAGGGAGAAAACACAGGGAGAAGACACAGGGAGAAGACACAGGGAGAAAACACAGGGAGAAAACACAGGGAGACAGGCACTCCTTGGGCTTTGAGTTCCTCGCTTTTGCCCAGGCGGCTCTGGGTACCCCTGTGCCTGCTCAGGGGGCAGGGAGGGGACACCTGGGTGCCCTGGGAAGGGGCAGCAGAGCAGAACTCCCAACACAGCCCAGGCTCTTCCGCTCCCCCCCTTTGTGCGCAGCGCTGCTGGAACACCCTGCTGGCTTTGGCTGCTGGAACCACCTCCTCCTCCTCCTGTGGCAGGAGCCAATTTCAGACTTGGACGCCACAAAATGAATCCGTGGCTTTGTGGCAGGGCCGGGCTCAGTGGGATGGGAGGGTGCGGCAGATCTGGCTCTTTTTTTTTTTGGCTGCCCACAGGTGAATTTTGCAGCTCCCGGGCTTTTCTGAGCCTCCACGCTCCCTTCCTTTCTCATCCACGCTTTTCCTGGCCCCGGCCCTCTCCCAGCCTGGCACCCCCTGCCCAAAGCCCTCGTCCCGAGGGAGGCAGGTGGATTCCGAGCATTCCTGGCTCCAAGGCCGTGGGTGCTGGGGGGGTTCCTGCCCCTCTGGCTGAGCGAGGAGGGGTTTGGAGCACTGGAGCGTGGCAGAGGAGCCTTGTCACACATCACAGAACAGACGGAAATCTCTTCTCTCTGCACAAGGAGAAATCTTTGTACCTGGCTGCTCGTTTGGTGAGCAGCTGCTCACTTTTAATTACACGGTGCTTCCTCCTCCTCCTCCTCTTCCTCCTCCTCGTTTGGGGGTCTCTTGCTGCAGCACAGGCTGAGCACCAACCTCGTGCAGGGGCTGCTCTTCCAGGATTCTGGGCAATCCATGCTTCCCTGGTTTTCCCTGACTGGCTCAGGGGATCCAGCAGTGATTACTTTACATTTTTGGCTTCCCCTTCCCTTTTTTTTCTTCCTCGTACTCACACCCTGTGACAACAAAGCAGCATCCCAGGAGCCAGGATTGGGAGGGAGCCTCGTCCCATGTCCCAGCCCGGCTTTCCCGCTGCTTCCCTGCCTGGATTTGCCCCCTGAGCAGCAGAACAGAGCCAAAGCAGCTCCGGGGTTGCTCTGGAGAGGGGAGGGCTGCTCAGCAGAGCTGCTCAGAGGCCGAGCAGGCGGGGAGGTGGGAGCCGTGATCAGACACCACTTCCGAGCTCCTGGGAGCGTTTTCTCCTCCGTCTGCCCCCTCTCCTCTCCTCCAGGGGATCCATCGAGGCATTTTTGTGTTGCGCGGTGGAGGGGGAGGAGATGGGGGCACTGCTGGGGTGTCCCTGTTTTTCCCTGGAGCAGCTCCTTGCTAAGCTTAGATCCCGAAGCTTTCCACCCTCACATCTCCCAGGATTTTCCTCCTGGGATGCCCTCCCTGTGTTTGATACTTCGGATGGAGCACGGAGGGAGAGCAAAGGACACCAGGAGGCCCAGGGCTGGCTCAGGCACCCAGGGGATCAGCAAAACCCTTGCACGGAGCATCAGTGGGCCTTGGGGCGCCCTGGGAACCTGGGAAAGGTTTTCCGAGGACAACGTGCAGGCTCTGGATGGTGCAGCCGGTCCTGCTGCAGCCGGGGAGGAGCCGTGACTCCCCCCAGGCACCCAGGGGCTGCTGCAGCCCCGCTTCCCTGTCCAGGGTCTCTGATCTCCAGGGACTGGGAGCACTGCCGTGCACAGCGTGGCCTCTCGGGCAGGTGGGAGCAGGTGAGAAAGCTCCCAGGTGGATTTTTCCTGGGTTTTGCCTCCCTCCCTGGCGCGGGCTCTGCTGTCCCTGCCCTGGGCTGTGGGGGGGGGTTTGGGGGTCTCTGTGTGTGTGTCGGGGTGCAGGCAGGGCAGCGGGATCCTGCCTGCTCCCATCCCACGGGGAGTGCTGTCCAAACTCTTCCTGTTGCCCGAGGAGTCCCATGAATCCCACAGGGATCAGGAGCCGTGACAGTGCCCAGAGCTGCTCTCGCAGGGGCTCCTGACTGGTTCATGGGACTCTGTGAAGAGATTTGCTTTGCAGCACTGGATGTGATGGTTGAGACCCCGGAACGTGGGATGTTTTCAGCTCCTCCCCGCCCCACCGTTCCCTGCTGCTCCGGCACCCCCTTCCCGTGCTCCCTCCCGCATCCCTGCCCATCCCGGCCTCCAGCACAGCTTTAGATCTTCCAGCTGATCAGCTTTTTGCCTTGCTGCCCACCTCTCCTGGCCTGTGGAGTCAGTTTTCCTCCTGCTCCTCCTTTGTCCACCTGGGACATCTCCTTTCCTGGCTGGGGATGGGACGCAGTGACGACTTTCCTGCTCACCGGGGGGGATTTCTGGGATGGCTTTTAGCAGCAAAGAGTTTTTGGATGCAGCTGGGCCGGAAAAGGTTGGAGTTGGTGACCACCACGTTTCTGGGCTTTTCCTTGCTGTGTATCCATGAGATACAGGAGCAAAGAGTGTGTTTGGAGCTGCTGCTGTGGTCCTGGGAGGAGATTCCCTGTGCTCCCAGGAGGAGGTCCCTGGCTTCCCGGAGTCTCTGGCACGTGTGGAGCTGTGGAAGCAAGATTTGAGGAGCTGGGAGTGTCACAGAGGCTCCCGGGCTGGGGGTGGATTCCAAACGTCCTCTCGGCTTCTTAAGGACCTTCCACCCTTAGAACCTGGAAAGCTCTGAAGTGGTTTTGGGGACTTGTTCTGGAATCTTTGGAGACCGTGGATTTGCCACTGCAGTGCAGCTCAGCACCGTGGCTGAGCTGGAGGTGAGGAGGGACCTGGAGCCAGTCCAGAGGAGGCACCAGGGTGGTCAGGGGGATGGAGCAGCTCTGCTGGGAGGAAAGGCTGGGAGAGCTGGGATTGTTCAGCCTGGAAAAGGAGAAGCTTTGGGGGGACCAAATTGTGGCCTTCCAGGACTTGAAGGAGTCACAGGAAAGGTGGACAGAGAGGATTTCCAAGGGACAGAGTGGCAGGACACAGGGAATGGCTTCCAATGGACAGAGGGTGGGTTTAGATTGGATATTGGGATGGAATTCTTGGCTGTGAGGGTGGGCAGGCCCTGGCACAGGTTGCCCAGAGCAGCTGTGGCTGCCCCTGGATCCCTGGAAGTGTCCAAGGCCGGGCTGGAGCAACCTGGGATAGTGGAAGGTGTTGGGGTTGGAACTGGATGAGCTTTAAAGCCCCTTCCAGGCCAAACCATCCCATGTTTCTGTGAGGTGCCACATCCCCACCCCTGGGTCCCCCTGAGCTCGGGCAGTGCCTTTGGCCGGATTTACTCTCCAGAATCACCTTGGTGACATCCATGAAATCCCTGTCCCCTGCCGTCGCAGGGACAGGGCACGAAGTGGGTGAGGACGGGCAAAACCAGGGCCTGGGGACTTGGGGCCATCACGTCCCTGAGGGTGCTCTGACCATGCCGGGAGTGAGGCTCCAGGGAAAACTGCCGGGGTTAAGCAGAGCGGCGTTGGAGCCACGCGATCCGAGCGCTCCCGAGTTTTCCCTGGCGCTGCTTTTGGCCCGGCCGGGAGGCGTTTGCCCGGGGCTTTGGGGTGGATACCCAGCTCCGCCGCCTGCCTGCGGCTCTCCCCAGCCCCCCGAGCGGGACTGGGCGGCTCCTTCCCCCTGGGCGAGCCCTTCCCGGGTGATGCGATGGATGTTGGCGGCAGGGCGGGGCGGGCCGGGGGACAGGAGCCGGTGAGCGCCGCAGAGCCGCGGCTGCAGCGCCAGCCCAGCCGCTCTCCATGGCAACGGGCACCTCGCTCATGCAGAATTAATGCCGGCCCTCGCCATCCCGACACCGCATCCCGCGGGGCCGGCCCTGCCCGCTGCCCTCTCGGCACAGGGCAGCCCGGGAGCGCCTTGCCCGGCCCCGGGGAGGAGCGGCGGGAGGTGGGAGCGGGGCCGCTCCGTGAGCTCGGCGCCCGGCTGGGGCGGGAGGGGTGGGTTTGGGCGTCACAGCTCTTCCCTCGGAGTCAGGGGGCTGCTCCCTGCTTTGTATTCCCGGTCCAGAGTGCCGCGGATGGCTCCAGCAGGGGAGCACCCGGCGTTTTCCAAACAGCTTTTAATCCACATAATAGCGTTGGATTAAAAGGCGCGTTTGTCACAGGCACTGAATTCCTCAATTCGGGCTCTTCCCGTGAATTCCAAGCTGTGGATGCCCAGGTTCAGCCTCCAGGCGGTCCCAGAGGTGCCCTGACCTCCCTGGGATGCTCCAGGGAAGTGTCTCTCTCCATCTTCTGCGCGTGCAGGGATTTGTGGCTGTGTCTGGCAGTGTGGCTGTCACTCCTTGGGAGCCTTTCCCTTCTCCTACCTTTTCCCCCTCACTGATGACACTCTGAGCCAGGGAAGCAGGTACATCCCACCCTCCTATCTGTGGGCTGTAATTAAGTTTCCCACTGTGCTTTTCTGATTGTTTTTTCCCGAAGGGATGGGCTCCCCTGGGATCTGGAGCAGGTCCAGACTGGCAGATGCCCACCCTGCCTTCAGCAGGCAGGAATTGCTCCCTGTTTTCCCAACATCCCCCTCATCTGTGGGTGTTCAGGGCCCTCCTCATCCCTTGAGAGATTCCTGGTGAGGAGAAAGCTTCGGTCCAGGCTGGGAGGAACCAGGGCCCCTCTCCTGTGCCACTCCCAGTGTCCAGGTGCTGCTGGGAATACGGGATGGGCACTGCAGAGGGCCTGGCAGGGAGCTGTAACCCGTCACCAAACTGCTCCAGGAGCTGTTTTTTCCCTCTTTTCTGTGCACTGGGAAAGAGCAATTTCGGCATTACATTTCTGATTATTGTTATTAACTGGAGAAACATTTGGATGTGAGAGCTCGGGGCTTATGAGCTCGAGCTCCTCCGGATCTCAGAGCCCTTGAAGGCAGCTTGTTATTAATCCCTCCTTAAACTGAGCTCCTTCCCTGCTGGCCCTGGGGGGCTGCTCCTTGTTGTCTGCAGGTTCTGTGAAGGCCAGGCCTGCACGGGGAGCTGAGGCCGCTCTCCCTCCTCCCCTGTCCTCCCTGCTCTGGTCCAGGAGCCTCACAAGGTGTTTGGGATGGGGGTGGACTGAGGAGCTGGTGCAGGAGCTCTGCCTGGGATTGGGGATGCAGGGACTGAAGGAGGGCGCGGTGCAAGCAGCCTTCTCCCTGCGTGTATCCCCACGGTGATTCCTGCATCCCCACTGTGATTCCTGCATCCCCACAGTGATTCCTGCATCCCCCCAGTGATTCCTGCATCCCCACTGTGATTCCTGCATCCCCCCACTGATTCCTGCATCCCCACTGTGATTCCTGCATCCCCACACTGCTTCCACCATCCCCACAGTGATTCCTGCATCCCCACGGTGATTCCTGCATCCCCACGGTGATTCCTGCATCCCCACAGCAGCTCCTCCATCCCTGGACCAATTCCTGCATCCCACACCAACTCCAGCATCCCTGACCAACCCCTCTATCCCCACAGCAGCTCCCGCATCCCACACCAATTCCTGCATCCCCACCCTGGCTCCTCACCCCGCTGCCGAGCAGAGGGCGGCCCGTGGCCATTCCCAGGGTGGCCCTGCCCTTCCCCTCGGCCACAGAGGATCCAGTCCTGTTCCCAGCCGTCCTTCCAGCCATCTGCAGGCCCTGCTGGCCTCGGGGAGCTGGGGCTGGTGCCATCTGCCCTGGCAGCTCCTGCCGCAGCACCAGCCACCTGCTCGGGGAGCTGCGGAGCTGCACCTTGGCAGGGGCCGCCCTGCTAACGAAGCAGTGCTAATTAGGGGCTGCCTGAGGAAGCGTGGCGGCTGGGGAGGGACAGGGTCGGCTCTGGGCTGGTGTCGTTGCACCCGGGGCTGTGGGGAGTTGTTCTTTCCGCAGGAGCGGCTCCGTTCTGGTGCCAGCAGCTCTTGGCTTGGACGCAGAGGGGCTCCCAGAGGCTCCTCCCTGTTTGTCACCTCTCTGCTTCCCCCTTCGCTTTATCTGGGATGTGGAGCTGTGCCAGACGAGGGTTAGGTTGGATATCAGGGGAAGGCTCTTCCCACAGGGAATGGGCACGGCCCCAAGGCTGCCAGAGCTGCAGGAGGGTTTGGACAACGCTCCCAGGCACAGGCGGGGATTTTGGGGTGTGTGTGCCAGGAGCTGGGCTGGATCCAGGCTGTGGCAGTGCCCTTCCCTTTGTCTGGCTGTTCAGGGCGAGGCCAGGGTGCCCCTCACCTCCCCCTGTCAGCGGGGGACAGGAGACCCTCGTTCGCCTGCCCTTGTGCTCCCTCCCCCGAAGCAGGAGGTCAGTGCAGGGTGAGAGGTGGATCCTCACAGCACATCTGAGCTGGAGCCGAGCCTCTGCTCCCAGGCAGGTCTTTCCCCGAGCCTTGATCTTTTCCAAAAGCCCTTTTTTGCTTCTGCAGGCTCAGCCTGGGGCTGGGGCAGAGGAGCTGCTCTCCCTCCCCGGGATCCACCCTGGCTGCAAAGACGGGGCTGGGAATTCTTCACAGCGACACCTTCGGCTTTCCCCCTCCTCCCCGGGAGATGCGCTTTGGTGTAATTGCTGCTGTTGTTGTTATTTATTACCCTGTCCCTGCTCCAGGGCTGCTAAGAGCCCCGGAGAGGCTTGGCTGGAATTCAGGGGGGCACAATGAGCCCTCCTTTTGTTCCCTGCAGCTCCCTGGAGTGCTGGCCGGACACCTCCCCTGGACACCTCCCCGAGCTGCTGCTCCCCCCCATCCCTGGCGGCTCGGGAGGTTTGGGAAAGGTCAGCCCCCAGCTTTTTTTTTTTTTGGCTGCAGACGAGTGCTGCTGTCATTGTTTGCCAAATGCCAGGCTGTGCCCTGTCTCTGCTGCACCGGGATGATCTCACCAGGGCTTGGCTTTGGATCCAGCCCCTGCCCTCACCTCCCCGTCCTTCCCAGGCAGCTCCGAAGCTCAGATTTAACGAGTGGTAGGACAAAGGGGAAGGGTTTTAAACTAAAAGAGGGACAATTTAGATGGGATATTTGGGAGAAATCCTTCCCTGTGAGGGTGGGGAGGCTCTGGCACAGCTTTTCCAGAAAAGCCGTGGCTGCCCCATCCCTGGAAGCGTCCAAGGCCAGGCTGGAGCAGCCTGGGATAGTGGGAGGTGTCCCTGCCCATGGCAGGGGGTGGCACTGGATGAGTCCAGGCTTTAAAGCCCCTTCCAGCCCGAACCATTCCATGATTCTGTGAGTCCTGAGAGCTCCCATTCCATGATTCTGTGAGTCCTGAGACCTCCCACCTCCCCTCTCCAGCTGGGAACAGGATGCAGCCTCCAGCATTCCAAGCAGGAGCTCCAAAGGAAAAAGACCCCAAGAAAAGTCACCTGATTTTGTGACTGCGTTTGTCTTTCTCAGCCTGAGCACCAAAACGCAGTGAAATGAGGTCCTGCTCTGTGTGGGGGGTTTTGGATTTAGCCAGAGCCCCCTCCCCACCCCTGGGATTTGGGATTTGGGATGAGCTCTGTGCTGTGCAAGCTGCTCTCCCAGCAGGGAGTGGGAGGTGTCTGTCAAGCAGCTCCCTGTACAGCGCTCAGCGGATGCAGAACAGGAGGTAAATAAATACCTTTGGTATCCTCTCTCTTGCTCCCTTATGGGCACATTTTGTCCCTGAAGTGTTGGTGCAACAAATGATTGTGGGGGCAAGGAGAGACTGAGGCTGCAAATCCGATATAAAATATCAGTGTTCTTCGTGTGGCTTGGCCCGATTAACTCCAGGAAACATTTTGGCCTTCTTGTCATTTACCGTTGCTTTTATCACTCCAGATGAAGAGATCCTTTAATTTATGCAGGCAGAACAATTAGAGGGAGGATCACATAAAAGGTGACAAGGCCCAGTTTGGCTCCAAATCTAAAAGGAGAATTTGAGAGGTGTCTTTGAAGAGGAGTCAAAGCCACGAGCGATGTTTTCATTCCTTCTGAAGTCCTGCCCAGGAATGAAAGCTTTTCCCTGCCCAGGTCACAGCCTGGATGCTGCGGAGCACTGGGACTGAAGGCATGGAGTTGGTGCGTGGAATTACAGGATCATGGAATCATTTAGGCTGGAAAAGCCCTCCAGGATTTTAGAGGTCACCCACGCCGTGGTCACCACCAGACTGCGTCCCCAAGGGCCACATCCACTGTTCCTTGAGCACTTCCAGGGATGGTGATTCCCAGGGGAGCATGAACCGGGTGGGAAGGAAATGCAGCTGGAAAGAACGTCCAGAGCCTTTGGATGAGGGTTTGGGAGTGCTGAGTGCTGCCCGGAGTGGGGTCCCACCAAAACCTTCTTCATTTGGGGTGAGACCAGACCTGGAAGGCCTCACCTGGCCCTGCCTCCATCCCTCATCTGGCCCTGCCTCCATCCCTCATCTGGCCCTGCCTCCATCCCTCATCTGGCCCTGCCTCCATCCCTCATCTGGCCCTGCCTCCATCCCTCATCTGGCCCTGCCTCCATCCCTCATCTGGCCCTGCCTCCATCCCTCATCTGGCCCTGCCTCCATCCCTCATCTGGCCCTGCCTCCATCCCTCATCTGGCCCTGCCTCCATCCCTCATCTGGCCCTGCCTCCATCCCTCATCTGGCCCTGCCTCCATCCCTCATCTGGCCCTGCCTCCATCCCACATCTGGCCCTGCCTCCCACACCCCCTGCCCGCCCCAGCCCCCTCCCCTGCCCCGGGGTAGGGCTGAGCTTTGGGGCAGCCCCACCTCAGCCCG
The DNA here is from genome assembly GCA_013400975.1 of Atrichornis clamosus. Taxonomy (NCBI): domain Eukaryota; kingdom Metazoa; phylum Chordata; class Aves; order Passeriformes; family Menuridae; genus Atrichornis; species Atrichornis clamosus. The sequence goes on from WBMZ01010267.1 coordinate 67,048, forward strand.
GCGGCCCCCGGCGCTCTGCAGGAGCATCCCTGCTCCACACCCCCGTGCCTCGGGATGAATCCCGCATTTCCCGTTTCCCTTGGACGCCTCCCCTGCGCCCTCGAGCTCATCTGCATTTCAAACCGAACCAAAGCGGGGGAAGGAGCCGCGGTGGGAAGCGCAGGAGAGACTCTCCAGAGCGCTTCACAGAAGTGACGAATTGCTTTTAGATATTGGGCAGGAGAGGGAAGAGGGTCCTTTTTGATTTCCTGGCATTGTTCTCGTGGTGGTTCATTGTTTGCTGCGTGTGTGAGCTCGAGAGTCCCAAGGCGGGCAAAGGCAAACGCCTGGGAATTGAAGTGTAAATGAGCCTCTGCCGAGCGTTTTATTTTGCCTTTTACGATTCCTCTTTTCCCTCATTATGTAGGTCAGGCTCTGCTTCTGATGTGGGGGGAGTGTGGGCAGGTGAGGGGTGCCCGGGCCGGGGTTACCGCTGGGCACCGGCGGGCACTGGTGGTGCTGGTGCAGGGAACACTTCGAGGGAACGGCCGGAGCCGCGCCGGGGAAGGCTGGAATTGGATATTGAGGGGAAGGTTCTTCCCCCAGGGGTGCTCAGGCTCCCCAGGGAGGCGGTCCCAGAGCTCCAGGAGCGTTTGGACAACGCTCTCGGGCACAGGGCGGGACTTCGGGGCGCGGATATTCCACTCCACTCGGACTCTGATCCTCGCGGGTCCCTTCCAGCTCAGGATATTCCACGATCCCATGATTTTTCCCTGCCCAGCAGTGCCTGCTGTGAGTGTCAGGCTCCAGCATCTCCCCCCGCCTCACCTGTCCGGACACGGCCGCGCCCCTGCAGCTGAAGGATGGACACCTCCTGCCCCCCCAGGCACTCAGGTGCTGAACTGCTCCGAGCTGGCTGCTCTGAGGAGGAGATTCCTGCCCCCGTGATTTCCTTGGGAGGCTCCAGCCACGTGGTGCGGCTGCTTCTTACGAAGAGCAATAAATAAAGCACTGAGTGAGCGTGGGGGAAGGAAGATCTGTCCCGGCCTGAGGCAGCTGAGGACGTTTCCTTCTTCCCTTGCCTTTCCTCCCCTTGCTGGGCAGCGGAAAACTCCGCTGTGCTGTGGAGGACTCGGAAAACCTTGAGCGGAGGGACTTCCCGGGGTGCTGGGGATGCTCCTGTGAGGCCACAGCGGGGTTGGAGGCAGCTCCCTGCTCGCTGTCACCCCCCTGCCGTGGTGACACCTGGTTTTGGGTCCAGTTCACGCTGAAAATGGACAGAAGGGGCACAGAGGAACAGGAGCGTGCGGGGGTTAAGTCCTTTTTTTTTGGGCTGTGCTTGTCCCCAGCCTCTTCCCTGCCTGGCCTGGTGTGGGATGAAGTTTCCTGGAACGTCTCCTGCCCTCGGCTGGCCACGCTCAGAGGGCAGCAGGGTCCTTGCTGAGGTGACCTGGGCACAGGCAGGAGCTGGGGGCTGGGGGCACAGCCTGGTCCTGGGTGGCTCTGGCAAGGCTGGCTGAGCCCAAACACCCCAAAACTGCCCCTGGTGTCCCTGGGGAGGGACCCAGCTCCACCCTGGCAGGGAACAAGAGGGTGGAATGCTCACCCGGAGCCGGGAAAGGACCGTGCCGTGCCTGGAGCATCCGCTCCTGGCAGGCCGGAGGTGCTCCGGTGCCGTGGGCAGCTCTGCCAGGGAAGGGAGGGAGGGATCGATCTGTCCACCCCTGTGCCACGCTGCCGTGGGCAGGTGTGCTCACGTGTGTGTGCTGTGTGCGCTCTGTTCTCCCCTGTGTGTGCCCCGTTCTCACCTGTGTCCTGTGCTCACCTGTCCTCACCTGTGTGTGTCCTGTGCTCACCTGTGTGTGCCCTGTGCTCACCTGTGTGTGCCCTGTGCTCACCTGTGTGTGCTGTGTGCGCTCTGTTCTCACCTGTGTGTGCATCCTGTGCTCACCTGTGTGTGCTCTGTTCTCACCTGTGTGTGCCCCGTGCTCACCTGTGTGTGTCCTGTGCTCACCTGTGTGTGCTGTGTGCGCTCTGTTNCCCCTGTCTGGGCACCGTGCTCACCTGTGTGTGCCCCGTGCGCACCTGTGCGTGCCCTGTACTCCCCTGTGTGGGCCCCATGCTACCCTGTCTGGGCACCGTCCTCACCTCTGTGTGTCCTGTGCTGTCCCCGTGCTCCCCTGTGCGTGCCCCCTGCCCACCTGTGTGTGTCGCGTGCTGTCCCCGTGCTCCCCTGTGCGTGCCCCCTGCCCACCTGTGTGTGTCGCGTGCTGTCCCCGTGCTCCCCTGTGCGTGCCCCCTGCCCACCTGTGTGTGTCGCGTGCTGTCCCCGTGCTCACCTGTGCTCACCTGTGTGTGTCCCCTGCTCACCTGTGTGTGCCCTGCGCTCACCTGTGTGTGCCCCCTGCTCACCTGTGCTCACCTGCGTGTGCCCCCTGCTCACCTGTGCGTGTCCCGTGCTGTCCCCGTGCTCACCTGCGTGTGCCCCCTGCTCACCTGCGCTCGCCCGTGCTGTGCCGGTGCTCAGCCGTGCCCCGTGTGCCCGCAGCGTGCCGGGGGATGCTGTGCGGCTTCGGGGCCGTGTGTGAGCGCAGCCCCACGGAGCCCTCCCAGGCCTCCTGCGTCTGCAAGAAGTCCCCGTGTCCCCTGGTGGTGGCCCCGGTCTGCGGCTCCGACTACTCCACCTACAGCAACGAGTGCGAGCTGGAGAGGGCCCAGTGCCACCAGCAGAGGAGGATCAAGGTCTTCAGCAAGGGACCCTGCGGTGAGTGAGGGCACGGTGTCCCCAAAAGGCACCCGGGGTGTCCCCAGCGGGCACCGGGGACGCTTGGGCCGGGCTCTGCCATTGCTGCAGGGCAGGGGACACTGAGGGAGTCACCAGCGCCGTGCTGGGGGTCAGCAGAGCGGGATCAGAAGGAGAAATGATGGCAAAATGACGGCCAGAGGTTGGTCCAGGGGTGTGTGGCCGCTCCGTGGGGAACTGCCCACTCTGGGCAGCTCTAATGTCCTTGGGATGGGGACAGGGCTGGTGGGAAGGGGACACTGAGGGAGTCACCAGCGCCGTGCTGGGGGTCAGCAGAGCGGGATTAGAAGGAGAAATGACGGCAAAATGATGGCCAGAGGTTGGTCCAGGGGTGTGTGGCCATTCCATGGGGAATGATCCACTCTGGATATCTCTGATATTCTGGGGAATGGGGACAGGGCTGGTGGGAGGGGACACTGAGGGAGTCACCAGCGCCGTGCTGGGGGTCAGCAGAGCGGGATTAGAAGGAGAAATGACGGCAAAATGATGGCCAGAGGTTGGTCCAGGGGTGTGTGGCAGCTCTGTGAGGAACAACCCCCTCTTGGGCATCTCTGCTGCCCCACAGCTCCTCTGCAGGGCAGGAAACATCTGCCACAGCTGGAAGTGGGAGCTGGCACCTGCCCAGGCTGGGGGGGCTGATAGAAGCCCTTCCCCAGGCTGGCACTGCCCAGCTGGGAGCCGGGAGCTGTGCGAAAGAGCCCCCCCAGTCTCCTCACCTCCCACTAAATTAACTTGACCTTTCTGCCTGGCTTTGCAGTAAATCTGCACCCCGCTCTCCTGCTGGGGCTCTGGGCACAGCACTGAGAGATTTACTTAAAATAATCATCATAAAGTGACAAATAAAGGAAAAAAAAAACCCAAAACCCTGGCAAATAAATTTTGGCCCTTCCTCGCTTGCGAGGAAATTGCTCCTTGAGCTCTTCCTCTAATTAGGGTTTGCAGGAGGTGCCTCCAGGACCCTTGTTTGGCTCGTTTGCTGCAGGAAGAGGCTCTCAGGGAGCATGGGCAGGGCAGGGAGGCTGCAGGAGAGGCTGAGAGCTTGGGAGAGGAGAGGAGAGGAGAGGAGAGGAGAGCCAAGGTGGGGAGGGAGCTCCTTCCTCGTGTGCCGTGGGTCTGGAATGATCCTACAGCCTCCGGGAAAGTGAGAGTTGGGGTGGATGAACTCGCTGCTCAGGAGCTGCTCAGGAGCAGGGACGTGTCCCTGGCTCTGAAGCTGACAGAAGGAGATCCAATGCTGTTGATTTTGGGCACTGGGAGGGATGGGGCTGGGGGATATCATGAGAATTCCACGAGAGGAACGAGGGGCGCGGGAGCGCGGCCTGTGCTGCACTCCCACCTGTGCTGCACTCCCACCTGGGCTGCACTCCCACCTGTGCTGTGCCCCCTACTCTCCTGCGGGCTCCAAGGCACCCTCTGAAGCTGATGGAAGGAGATCCATTGCCGTTGATTTTGGGCTCTCAGAGGAGTGGGACAGGGGGATGTTGTGATCTATCGGGGTGATTCCAGCAGAGGAACGAGCGGCCTGCGCTGCGCTCTCGCCTGTTCTGTGCCCTCACCTGTGCCCCCTCCTCTGTCCCCCAGGCTCCAAGGACCCCTGCGCAGAGGTGACCTGCAGTTTTGGCAGCACCTGCATCCCCTCCCCTGATGGCCAGGCGGCCAAGTGTGTGTGTCCCTCGTCCTGCAGCGGCGTCCCCGAGAGCCCCGTGTGCGGCAGCGACGGCCGCGACTACCGCAGCCAGTGCCACCTCAACAAGCACGCCTGTGACAAGCAGGAAAACGTCTTCAAGAAGTTTGACGGCCCCTGTGGTGAGTCCCCTGCCCCCACTGGGGGTTTTAAATTCCTGGGGGATGAGGGGGTTTCATAATGTGCCCGTCTGGGTCGGGAGTTTGGAGGGAAGGGCCAGTGGGAAGCTGGAGGTGATGCCGGGAGGAGAAAATTGGCTGCGTGCCTGCTGTCAGCTCAGAAAGGTCAGGCTGGGCTGAAAAGGGTTGGTTTAGGCAGAAAAAGGTCACTTTGGACAGCAGAAAGGTCACTTTGGACAGCAAAAGGGTCTGTTTGGGCAGCAGCAGGGCAGTCTGGGCAGCAAAAGGTCGGGCTGGGTGACACCACCTGAAACCGGGGCCAAGCCAGCGCTTCCCTCGGGGTGTTTGTGCCCGGGACCCACTGACCTAGAGAGCAATTCCAACATCTGTGCCACCTCCCCTCCCTCCTGCTGCTCCCCGGAGTCCCCCGGCTGTGCCTTTGGCAAGGAGCCTGCTGCTCGCCAGCATCCCAAGCAGCTCCTGCTAATTAAAGCATCCCGCCAGGCACGGATCCCGGAGCACGGCGGGCCCCGAGGACGGAATCCTCCTCCCCTCGCGGTGGCTGTGGACACTGCTAATTAAAAGCAGCTGCATTCATTAGGAAAACCATGAGATCAGCCAGGGCACGTGCCAGGCTGGTGTTTGGCCCTGGGGGAAGGAGTGTGGGAGCGTGTTGGCGCCAGGCTGGGAACCTGGGAAGTCGGGAGAGCTTGGATTGTGCTTCCGCTGCTCCAAGTGGGGCGAGAGCAGGAGGTGCAAAGGACGTGATGCCGAGCTGGGAGCTCCGGGTTTTTCGAACAGGGAACAAGCTCCGAGCCTCCTTCCAGGACCTCCTGGTTTTTGCCGGGCAGCAGCAGCAGCTCAGGCAGCCAGGCTGGAGCGGCTGGGCTGTAGAACCCGGAATCGCTTGAAGGAATTTGGACTCCTGGGTGTGCTGTAAAGTTTGGGATGTGCTGGGTGTAGGGGAGAGCGGGGACAGGCAGATCACTTCAGTTCCGTGCTGAAAGGGGCAAATTCAGCTGTGATCCTGCCCTAGGCCATTTCCATGGGATGGTGGGGATGGCCAAAAGGGAGATCCCTCACTGGGAAAAAGGAGTTGTGTTGTGTTGTGTTGTGTTGTGTTGTTTTCTCCCCTTCTCTGCCTGGGGCTGTGCCCAGTGCAGGGATTTCAGGGATTAAAGGGTGGGAATATCCCGTGGTGCTTCTGCAGTGGCAGACAATGAATCAGCACTCTCCAGGTGCCTGCTTGGCAAGGAAGGGAAAATCCTTAGGGATTAGGGAGAAGTCAGCACCTGTTTTGCCCAAGTCTTTGGCGTGCTAAAGTGAGCTCAGCTCACCAGATAAGCCTAGATTAGATCCTAAACCTAGATTAGAGATGTGGAGCATGGCAGCGTGGGGCCCTGGCGGCTTTCAGGGCTCCTCCCGCACTTTGGGAAGACAGGGAGGGAGGGAGGGAGAGCGGGACGGGAGCGCCAAGCATCCTGCAATGCCCAGCAAACATTCCTTGGATTCAGGAGGTTCCTCTGGGCCAGGAGAGGGTCAGAGGGGTGTGAAGGCAGCTCAGGGTGGGAAAAACCCCACGGTTTATCCCACTGGTGTTCCCTTTGGAAAGGACGGGTATCCTCAGTGTGTGCAGTAAAGGATGAATCCTTAGGAACAGCTGAGCACACGCGGGAACCCCGGGGCCCTCTCGGGGCCATCCAGGGAAGGAGCCCGACCTGGGGAGCACCTCTTGGGGCAGGGAGTGACCCTCTGCTCCCTGTCCCCGCCCAGACCCCTGCCAAGGCGTGCCCAGCGACCCGAGCCGCGTGTGCCGGGTGAACCCGCGGACGCGCCGGCCGGAGCTGCTGCCGCGCCCCGAGAGCTGCCCCCCGAGGCGGGACCCCGTGTGCGGGGACGACGGCGTCACCTACGACAACGAGTGCGTCATGGCGCGCTCGGCGGCCATCCGGGGGCTGGACATCCAGAAGGTGCGCTCGGGGCAGTGCCAGCAACAGGGTAAGTCCCCCTCCATCCATCCATCCATCCATCCATCCATCCATCCATCCATCCATCCTCCTCCTCCTCTCGCACTTCCCCGGGGCGCTGCGGGCGGCGGGAGCATCGCCTCCTCCCTCCGCCGCGCTGCCCCCGGGCCGGCTGTGAGCGCTGCCGGCCTGTCCCCGTGGCAGACAAGTGCAAGGACGAGTGCCAGTTCCACGCCGTGTGCCTGAACCGCCGCGGGACCGCGCGCTGCTCCTGCGAGCGCCTCACCTGCGACGGCGCCTTCCGCCCGCTCTGCGCCCGCGACAGCCGCACCTACGGCAGCGACTGCGAGCGCCGCCGCGCCGAGTGCCGGCAGCAGGCGGCCGTCCCGGTCAAGCACAGCGGGCCCTGTGGTAAGGACCGGAGTCGCTGGTCCCCCCGGCCCCGGTACTGCTGGTTCTTCACCCCTCCGGCGCTTCCCGGCCCGCCCCGCGCGGGTTGGGGTGGGTGTTGGGAAGCTGCCCGCTGGGCAGGGCTCAGTCCTGTGTCGTGTTTTCCTGTCGTGCTGCCCCGGTTTTGTGGCTCCTGCGGCCGGCAGTCCGTGTGTGTGTGTGTGTCTGTCTGTGTGTGTGTGTGTGTGTGCACGTCGTCCTCCCCGTGGTCTCTGTCTGATGTGGGGGACGGCCGTTGTGTGTTCTGTCCCACTGGTCTGTGGTGTCCCGCTGGATTCTCCCGTTCCCCACCACCATGCCATTCATTGCTCCTCCCAGGGTAGTGCCAGTCTCCGAGCTCCCTCCATGCTCTCCCTTCCATGCCTGCCTGCTTCTCTCGGCTCCAGGTGCTCTCCGCAAGGAGCTCTTCCCGCTGTGCCTGCTCTCTGGAGGTCTCACCGTGTCTTTGTCTTGTCTCTAGGAGAAGCTTTCCAATGGACCTTTCTCAGGAGGATGGGATAGGATGGGGCTTTGCATCCCTGGGATGTTGGGAATGTCCAACTTTAAGATTATCACACAGGAAGTGAAGGAGGTTCAAGCGCTCACTGAATTATTTGTATGAGTTGCAAGGGCTGCTCATTTCAGCCCAGTTTGGATTTTACCAGCTCTGGAACTGTGTCCTATTCTTTTAAGCTGGTGTTTTATGAGGTATCAGCTGCATTAAAGCTCCTGAAGTACTTGGGAATTAGGTCCCACGTTGGGGATGTGTTTTGTTGGCTTTGTGCTCCTGCTGGAGGCTTTTAATGCAGCCAGGCCCAGCTGCTGGCAAACAGTTTGTCAGGCTCCCAAAATCACACTCAATATAATCACAGCTGTGATTTTTAATCATGCTTTTCTCCGTGTTTCTGGTGGTTAGGAGTCAGTTCCCCGAGTTTTCCCTGTGGAGCAGCAGGACCAGGGGCGGTTGTTTGCAGCCCTGGCTCCCTGGGCTCTCTCCAGACCCTTCCTTGTGCCTCTTTTAGAGGCTGAGGCTTTCCCAAATTCCTGGGATGAGCAGGGAACTCGTGCTGCCGGTGACCCTGCTGTCAGCCACGTGTCATTTCCACCGTGTTCCCTGGAAAAAGGCCAGGAGCAGCAGGATGTGGTCCCGCTGCACCTGCCATTCCTCTCTCTGTCTCACTCCCTTTTATTTTAGCTCCCTCTCAACTTCTCTCCCTGCAGACGAGCACAGCAGGTGTACACATCTGCTTCCAGGAGCCACATCCTGCTGGGACAGAACAAAAAAGGGGGGAATGAATCAAAACCAGAGCTCTGTCTGCCAAAGCCTGGGATTCCAGAGTCTCTGTGACAGCTCCAGGCAGTCCTGTAGCCAAATCCCAGGAGGTGTGCGCAGCTTTTTCACTCCCTATCAGCTCAGGACAGCATCTCCTCCAAGCTCAGTGCTGGGGAGCTCATCCGTGCCTCGGTGCTGTGGGAATGCAGGAGCTGGGAAAAGGCTCCTGGAAGGGGCTGTCAGCGTGGTCCCAGCACTTTAATCCCTCACACGTACCTGGCTCATAAGCTCTGAGCTCTCTGCTGCCCTTTCCAGCAGCCAGGCAAAGGAGGCAAAGCCAAACAAAACCATCCAAGCCTCGCGTTGCACCCTTCCCTTGGCGCAGCTGGGAAAGCAGGGATGGGATGAGGCCGACGTGGACAGGAGGGAAGGGAGGCGTCCGGAGCTGCATCTGTCTTTTCCTCCCCGCCCCTCTCTGCTCTCCCTGCCCTCTCTTTGCCCTCCTTCTCTCTCTCTCTCTCTTTCCTTTCCCGTCTGTGTCTTGTGTTTTGCAGTGTTGCCTGTGTGGAGGAAGGAGTTGTGTGCTGGCATCACCCTCCTGCTCCCTGCCCGGACATCTCTGCTGGGAGGTCGCCTCTGCCCCTTCTCCGTAGCCAGGGCCACTCCTGGCCTCCTCTCACTGCTCCCACCTCTCTAGTTTTGGCTTGGGAGCCCTCGGGATGGAGAGGTTGCCCCGGGTTTGCTCCCATCCCTCGCCCCAAACTCTTCCTGCTGGATTGGAAGTGCCTTGCTGGGCTCTTGTCCGATGCTTGCTGTGCCTCGACCCTTCGAGGCAAGTGAGAGTGGGAGCAGAGGTGGGTGCTGGGAGCCCCCCACTCCTTAGCAAGCCCCACTCTGGACTGCTCCTGGTGGATCTTCCCTCTCCTCCTGCTCCCAACTAACCCCCCTTGCTTCCCCACCTCCTCCTTCCCAGAGTTTCTGCCTGCCTGGGGCTGTGGCGCTTCTCCTTCTGCTCTCCCAAGTGTGTCCTGCTTGTCTGTGCCAGTCCCGGGGGTGGGAGCTCCACGGGGATCACAGCTCCCTCTCTCCCAGGGTCTAGGGAAGCACCGAGGAGCTCTCCGTGCTCGGAAGTGGTTCTTTCCCAGGAATATTTCCCTGTGGAGCTGTGCCAGAGCCCGCTGGGTGTCCCAGGCACAGATTCATGGGTTCCAGGGAAGCTTCAGTGCCTCTTCTCCGTGGGCATCCTCAGCTGGGCTGGCAGGAGAGCTCGGTATTCCCAGATCCCTGGGCTTGGTTAGGTGTCTGCTCAGGATCCCGGAATGGTTTGGGAAGGGATCTTAAATTATCACCCAGTTCCAACCCCCTGCCATGGGCAGGGACAGCTCCCACTGGGCCAGGTTGCTCCAGGCCCCATCCAGCCCGGTCTGGAACACTCCCAGTCTCAGCAGCAGGTAAAGGATCATGCCCTGGAATCACCCAGGGTGCAGAAAGAGCATTTTGCATTCCCTGTGCTTTGCTTTCCCTCCCTACAGGATGGAGAAGGGCCGGGCGTCAGAGCAGGTCTTGGTTTTAGCGCAGCTCAGCAGGTCCTTGTTGCACCCACCCACGGCCAGACTGGTGCCAAAGCCCCCAAGGATGTTTGGAGGTGCCCAGGGCTGCGTGGGAGATTCCCCAGGCTGGGATTTGGGCTGGGAAGGAGCTTTGTGTGCTGCATCTCCACAGGTTCCCTGCTGGAGAAGCACAGGGAGTGTCAGGGCAGGGTTCTCCATCAGGGCTGGCCCCTCCCTGTGCTCCCACTCGCTGCTTCCCAAGGCAGGAGTGGGAGTTTGGATCTCAAACCAGGGAATAGATCTGCTTCATGCCCAGTAAAGCTGTGTCCATCAGAGGGACTTCATCCATGGACGTGGTGTCTCTGTGCTCTGGGGGATGTGGTTACGGGACAGATGCTCTAACAGGGGAAACAGCAGCGGACGGGAGCAGCACCACAGGGAGCAATTCCAGGTCCTTGGGAAGTGCTCACAGCTGCGGGGACCGTGGGGACACAGCTGAAGAGGGGTTGCAGCAGTGTCCCTGTGCCTGAACTGTCCCCTCTCCCCTGTTCCTTTGCAGACCCTCGGCTCTCAGTTGTGGCTTGGTAGGTGCTTCCCAGAGAGGCAGATCCCGATCCAGGCATGCCCGGGCCCTTCCCGGCTGGCTGGCAGCATGCAGGGGGCTGCAGCCTGGCTCCTGCTCTGCAGGTGGGAGGTGCCCAGTGCCACTCCAGGAGGCTCCAGAGGGACCTTTCCTGCTCCACCCCGTGCCTGCCTCGCTGCCGGGGGCTGGGGGGGCTGTGCTGTGTCTGCCTGTTGCATCCATCTCCTCCGGGCTGCGTTGTGTGTCCCCCACACGTGTTGTGTCCTGTGTCCTTGTCACTGTCCAGCGCTCTGCTGTTCTTTCCTGGCCCCAGATCCTCGGGGCTTCTGGGCAGTGCTGGGTTTGTCCCCAGCAGCACTGGCCAGTCCTTCCCGCAGGCTGCCTGGCTTGGCTCCTGGAGGGTGGGGGGCATTCCTGGAGGAGCACTCCTGGCTGCAGCAGGAGGGTTGGGAGCTGGGGGGAACCCCAGGGCTTTTCCTGCCAGCAGCTGCAGAGCTGGACCAGGGAGTGGGACACGGCCTTCGCTCCTTGCTGGCACTTTGTCAGCACTGGGCATCCCACGGGGAAGGTGCCACTGCTGGGCTGGAGTTGTGGATCCAGGTTTTGGGCGCAGGGGATGCTCCTTCCCAGCCTGCAGCCCATGCCACGGGGCATTCCAGAGCCCTGGGGAGCCTCAGGGACATGGGGTGTCCTCATCCTGCCACGCAGCAGCTCCCTGGGAAGAGCAGGGAAGAGGAGGGGGTGGGATGGAGCCAGATAGAGGTGTCCTCTCCAGCCAGGTCCTCCCGGGTGATGCCACAGGGGGGTAGGGATGAGCTGTCCAGGGAACAGTGGGATCCTGAGGATGTGGATCACAGCCAAGGGAACTGTCCCTGTGTGAGCTTTTTGGCTGCTGAAGGAAGGTTCTGCAAGTGCTGCTGGTCCCACCTCTGGGCAGCCCTTTGGGGCAGAATGAAGCCGGGATGGAGGGGGCGAGGCAGGAGTCCTGTCCATGGCGTGCGGGGAGACGATCCCGTGCCTGCTTCCCACCCCTAACCTCTGCCAAGCATGGGGACAGCGCTGAGCCGGGCATGTCGGGGTGGCATGGAGGGGACAGGGCACAACCCCAGGGGCTCTGTGCACTCACCACGGCTTGGGGCGGGCAGGTGGCCCTGTGGCTGGGGACGCTGGCATGCCCTGCTCCGCCCGGCGCCTGCCGCCCGCGCCCACCCGAGCCCCTGTCCCTGTCCCCTTGTGCAGACCTGGGCACCCCCAGCCCCTGCCTGAGCGTGGAGTGCAGCTTCGGGGCCACGTGCGTGGTGAAGAACCAGGAGGCCGTGTGCGAGTGCCAGCAGCAGTGCCAGGGCCGCTACGACCCCGTGTGCGGCACCGACCTCCGCACCTACGGCAACCCCTGCGAGCTGCACGCCATGGCCTGCGTGCTGCAGAGGGACATCCGCGTGCAGCACAAGGGGCCCTGCGGTAAGAGATGGGCTGGGGGCTGTTTTATTGTTGATTTGGTGTTTTCTTGTTGTTTGGGCTTTGTTGGTTGTTGTTGGGTTTTCTTGGTTATTGCTGGGGTTTGGTGTTGTTTTGTTCTGTTGGGTTTTGGTGTTGTTTTGTTCTGTTGGGTTTTGGTGTTGTTTTGTTCTGTTGGGTTTTGGTGTTGTTTTGTTCTGTTGGGTTTTGGTGTTGTTTTGTTTTGTTGGGTTTTGTTGGTTGTTGTTGGGTTTTCTTGGTTATTGCTGGGTTTTGGAGTTGTTTTGTTCTGTTGGGTTTTGTTGTTTTGTTGTTGTTGTTGTCCATGACCTGTGTGCTGCAGAGGGACAGGAGGGTGCAGCACAAGGGGCCCTGTGGTAAGAGATGGGCTGAGGGTGATTTGGTTGTTGGTTTGTTGTAGTTTTGTTGTTGCTGTTGGTTTGTTACTGGGTTTTTTGTTGGTTTTTTTGGTTGATTTTTTGGGTTTTTTGTTGTTTCGTTGATTTTATGTTGCCTTTTGGTTTGTTGTTTTTTGTTGGTTTTCTTGGGTTTTGTTGGTTGTCGTTGGGTTTTGTTGGGTTTTGTTGAGTTTTGTGGGTTTGGGGGTTCTTTTTGTTGTTCTGTTGGTTTTTTTGTTGGGTTCCCTTCCCTGTGCCCTGAGGCTGCTGCTCCCTGGAGCTGTAGGGGCTCCACGGGGTGGGGAGGGTGCAGTGAGGTTTTATTTGTGCACCGGGTGGGTTTAGAGCTGCGTTGGGAGCTTTAGATGGGATTTGGGGAAGGAATCCCTCTCCGTGAGGGTGGGGAGGCCTCAGGTTGGAAGCATCCAGGACTCGGAGCACCCCGGGATAGAGGAAGGTGCCTCTGCCTTAAGACCGCCAACCCAAACAATTCCAACCCGGACAACTCCACGACTCTGTGGCCACACAGCAACGCCCTCCCCGCTGTTTTAACCCCGCCCCGGCCGTGTCCTTCCCCTGCGCAGACCGCTGTGGCAAGTGCCAGTTCGGGGCCATCTGCGAGGCGGAGACGGGGCGCTGCGTGTGCCCCACCGAGTGCGTGCCCTCCTCGCAGCCCGTGTGCGGCACCGACGGCAACACCTACGGCAGCGAGTGCGAGCTGCACGTGCGGGCCTGCACCCAGCAGAGGGACATCCTGGTGGCCGCCCAGGGACACTGCAGTGAGTCTGCCAACCTCCCCGTTGGCCCCCCGCCCCGTCACAGCCCCGCCGGTGGCACGGCAGGGAGCGGGCGCTCGGCCCCGCCTCGCCCATCCACTTCTCTCCCACGGGTTTGGTCGCTCAGACCACCCTGCCTGAGGTTTCTCGCCTTGCTTCGCTTTCGGTTGGGGAGGAGCTGGCCGTCCTGAGGCTCTCAAGCTGCTTTTTAGCCCCGGCTGGTTTAGTTTCCGTGTGTCCTCCCTGTGTTATTTGTCTGAGCCAAGGAAAGAAATGGGATTAATGTCCATTGGGCCAAGTCAGGAAATGAGGCTAAAAACGTGTTAACAGGCAGCAGCAGCACTGAGAGCACCGAGGGTCTGTTTGATCCTTCCAGCTTTCCCTCCCCTCCATCCCCTGGGGTTAATTCCTCTTTGTTCCTGCATTTTCTCCCCACTCCCCAGCCCGGGGAACTGTCCGTGCTAATTTCTTAATGAATTAAAAGCCCTGCTTGGGTTCTTCACTAGGACAAAAGCTGCAGTGATTTGAGCCTCGTAAAAACCTGTCCAGCTGGGGCTGGGTGTTCTGGGGTGGGGGGTGAGATCCTCCCTGAATTTGGGGAACGAGGAGTGAGGGTGACAGATAACATCAATGATTAAGCGGGATTTTTTTTCCTGGTGAGCTGCTGGGAATCGGAAACGCTCAGAGCGGGCGCTCAACCCGCCCAGAGTTTGCGTGGGTTAAACAAGGGGTAATGTGACCTTGGTGTCCCCAGCCCTGTGCCACGGGGCTGGTGGCCACAGGGGCCGCTCAGGTGGCTGAGTGTGGCCCTTCCCTGTGCCCCAGAGTCGTGTGGCAGCTCCGTGTGCTCCTTCGGCAGCCGCTGTGTGGGCGGGCAGTGCCTGTGCCCGCGCTGCGAGCGCCAGCCCCCGGCCCCGCTCTGCGGCACCGACGGCGTCACCTACGACAACCCCTGCCAGCTGCAGGTGGCCTCCTGCCAGCTCCAGAAGAGCATCGAGGTGGCCAGGATGGGGCCCTGTGAGGATGGTAGGTTGCTGCTGCTGCTGCTCCTCCGAGGGCGCGCGCGGAGGAGGGAACGAGGGTTTGCGCATCGGGAACTTCCCTCGCTGTGCCCCGTGAGACCCCCGGCACCCCCAGTCCTGTGCCAGCCACGCTTCCCTCCCTGCCCCTCTGTGCTCCACGGGATCCCCAGCACTTCCAGAGCCCCCAGCACAGCAGGTCCTGTGCCAGCCCCCGTCTAATTCCAATCCCCGTTCCATTATCCCAGGGTGCTCCAAGCCCCGTCCAACCTGGCCTTGGACACTCCCAGGGATGGGGCAGCCACAGCTTCTCTGGGCATCCTGTGCCTGGGCCTCCCCACCCTCACAGGGAGGAATTTTTTCCTAATATCCCATCCAAACCTACTCTGTCAGTGTGAACCCATTCCCCTTGTCCTGCCACTCCATCCCTTGTAAATAATCTCTCTGCAATGCCATCCATGAGATCCTGGCCCATGGCAGGAGTTGGAACTGGATGATCTTTAAGATCCCTTCCAACCCAACCCATTCTGGTTCTTCTGAGCTCCAGGGAAGGTTGTGGGGTTGGCTTTCCTCTGCTTAGTGAGCCTAAAAGCAAAGAACCTGCTGAGTTTTCCTACTGGATTACTGCTGGCACATAAACCTCCCAGCTCTGGGGAGCTGAGATTCCCTGGCTCGTGGAACACGTCGTGGAGCTGGGAAGGACATCAGTGTAGGGCAGAGCTGAGGGAGAGGGGAAGACAGAACACGGTGTTTGATCACAGCCCTCCTTGGAGAATTTCAGGTTGATGTCCCTCTGGAAGAAGAGCTTAAATAATTCTCTGTGTAATGCCAGATCCCAGCCTTTGATCACTCCATAAAAAGGGCCAGGTTTCCCTTCCCCCCTCTCCCTTTCCCTTTAAGAAACCTTTGAAATCAGCCACATCTCTCCTGCTGCTGGAGCTCAGAGCATCCTCCAGAGCAGCAGCCAGGCTGGGGACAGGCTTTAGACATTTCAAATCTCTTGCCTAACCCAACTCCTAAACCCAGACCCCATCCCTTGCTCTGCTCTGGTCTCCATGTCAGCACTGCAGCGTCCCTGGGTTCGGGACGGCAGGAAAAGGAGTCGGATCAAAGGTGGGAAATGGTCACTGGGTCAAGTGACAGCTCTCCCTCCTGGCAGGACCTGCAGGAAGCTGCAGGGTCCTTGCTTTGCCTCCTGCAGTGATGCTGTAGGAGGAGGATCCCACCTGCCAAAGCCCCATTCCAGTTTTTATTGTCACAATCCCGTGCCAGCAGTGGGAGATCTGCCTTGTCCACGAGAGAGGGATCTTCTGTGAGGCCCAGGCATAACATCCTTGTCTGTGTGGGCCCAGGATTTTGGGGTTGCCTGTGCTGAAAGGTTAAATGTGCTGAGATTGGCTGCGATTTTGACTGTGCCTGTCCTGGGCGTGTCCTGGTGCTGGGAGAAGGCTCTGTCCCCATCCCCTGTGCATCCCCCCGGCTCTGCCCCACTGAGGGGGAGCCCCCTCTCACCGTGGTGCTCCTTGTCCCCAGAGTGTGGCTCGGGGGGCTCTGGCTCGGGGGATGGCAGCGAGTGCGAGCAGGAGCGGTGCCGGCAGTTCGGGGGCTGGTGGGACGAGGACGCCGAGGACGAGCCCTGCGTGTGTGACTTCACCTGCCTGGCCGTGCCCCGCAGCCCGGTGAGCCCTGCCCTCCTCCCGTCCCCTTCCCGGGCACCGGAGGCGTTCCCGTGGCTGGGGAAGGCGTGGAGGGGCTGCCCCGAGCCGCTGCCTGGCTGTGCTGGCAGGTGTGTGGCTCCGATGGTGTCACCTACGCCAACGAGTGTGAGCTGAAGAAGACTCGCTGTGAGAAACGCCAGGATCTCCACGTCACCAGCCAGGGAGCCTGCCGGGGTGAGTCCCCGAGGGCAGCCAGCCCCTCCCTGGATGGGTGTGTCCCTGGGTGTGTCCATGGGTGTGTCCTGGGCGTGTTCCTTGGGTGTGTCCTGGGTGTGTCCCCAGGTGCGTCCCCGGGTGTGTCCTGTCCC
>WBMZ01010267.1:83672-95632 GCA_013400975.1 Atrichornis clamosus
TGTGTGTCCCCGGGTGTGCCCGGGGTGTGTCCATGGGTTTGTCCCTGGGTGTGTCCTGGGTGTGTCTATGGGTGTGTCCCTGGGGGTGTCCCGGGCGTGTCCCTGGGTGTGTCCTGGGTGTGTCTATGGGTGTGTCCCTGGGGGTGTCCCGGGCGTGTCCCTGGGTGTGTCCTGGGTGTGTCTATGGGTGTGTCCCTGGGGGTGTCCCGGGCGTGTCCCTGGGTGTGTCCTGGGTGTGTCTATGGGTGTGTCCCTGGGGGTGTCCCGGGCGTGTCCCTGGGTGTGTCCTGGGTGTGTCTATGGGTGTGTCCCTGGGGGTGTCCCGGGCGTGTCCCTGGGTGTGTCCTGGGTGTGTCTATGGGTGTGTCCCTGGGTGTGTCCTTGGGTGTGTCCCCAGAGTGTCCCTGGGGGTGTCCCCAGGATGTCCTGGTGCCCTTTCCTTGGGAATAAACAAGGAATCACTCGCTGAGGATGCTCCTCTGTCCCCACTCCCTGCCCATGGGCGCGACCTCACCCCACCACCCGCTCCCAGCGTCCCCACGAGGTTTTGCGGGAATGCTGCCGGATCCGTGGGTGGGCCGTGCATCCCCGCGTGCCAAAAGTGACCTGTGCCCCCCGTGCCTTCCCCTGCAGCCCTGGCCACCACCCCGCCACCCCTTGTGGTGGTGCACTGCAGCCAGACCATCTATGGCTGCTGCCCGGACAACGTGACCCTGGCGCTGGGAGTGGGAGCCGCCGGATGCCCCAGTGAGTGGACGTGCTGTCCCCACCTCGGGGGCCTTGAAGGACCTTCCAGGGAGGCTGGAAGAGCAGGTGGAGGGAGGATTGGGGGTCCCATCCCAGAGGAGATGAAGTTGGAGCTTCCCCGTTCAGAGAATCATGGAATATTAACGTTGGAAAAGCTCTCCAAGATCATCAAGTCCCAAAATTAACCCAGCACTGCCGTGGGCACCGCTGAGCCGTGTCCCCAAGTGCCACATCCACACGTTCTTGGAACATTTCCAGGGATGGTGGCTCCACCACAGCCTGTTCCAACCCTTTCAGTGAATGAATTTTCCCTGATATCCAACCTAAGCCTGCCCTGGTGCAACCAGAGGTTGTTTCCTCTGATCCTGTCACTTGTTCCTTGGGAAAAGGGACCGACCCCACCTGGCTCCAACCTCCCAGCTCCACCTTCTGGGGCTCTCAGTGATGCTCTTGTCCTCCTAAAAGCCCAGATCCAACGTCCAGGCCTAAATCCCTATGAAATGCAGGAAGGCAGGATGGTGGAATCCCTTCTGGATGCTCCCAAAGGTCGCACTGTGCCCTTGGTGCCTTCAACCCTTTGCTGGAATTTAGGGGTTTTCCACCAGCCTGAGTGACAGGAATATTTCACGCTGGAAAACCGGAGTGGAGTCACCTGGGGACCTTGCACAGGCCACCCCAGGAGCAGTGAAAAGTGGGTGACCCCCTGTGCAGGAAGCTGAGCTGGCCAGGGTTTCATTAATATTTATTAAATAATTATCAGAGCCAGCAGGAGCATTCTGAAAGGCTCTCCACAGCTGAGGCTGTGGCTGCCCGGTGGGGGAAGGATCAGCCCGTGGAGACACAACTCGTGGCATTCCTGGGCTGGGATCATTCCTGCTTGCTGAGGAGGGAGTGCTGCATGATGGAAAAAGCAGCTGGATGATGGGAGAAGCAGCAGCTTTGGATGTCCAGGGCTGTGTGGGGTGGGCTCAGGGGGGTGCTGCTGGTACCGCCCAGGGTGATGCTCCAGGGGACAGGAGCATTTCCCTTCCAGCACCACTCTGGCAGCGATGATCCTCGGATGGAAATCCTGCCCTCCAATCCATGGGCACAGCTTCCCGGCTGGCTGGGATCCAGTATCCCACCTGTGTCCGTGGGTTAGCATCAGGGGGGAATGACCACTGAACAGCAGCTTGACCTCCCTGGGGCAGGTTTATCCATGGATTTGCCTCTTCCCTGCCCCTGGCGGCAGCGGGATGTGCTCACCCACAGCCTCCCTGCTGCTCCCCACGTCTCCCTTTCCCTCCAGCCCTTCCCCGTGTCCCTTTCCCACTGGGACAAGGAGAGCGTCTCGCTGTCTATCTTTGGATCCCTTCCCTCCATCAGGCTCCTCATTAATGAATTAATAATAAACCTCTAATAGCTTCCTTCCCCTTTGATGTTAATGAGAGAGGAGCTCTGGATGACAGCGGGTTCATCCCTGGGGGCTGAGTTCCCCCTCGGAGCAGGGGCGGAGGAGGAGCAGCTGGTGGGAGCGGTGGCGCAGGGTGGCACAGGGTGGCACAGGGGTGTCCCTGCTCTCTCTGCCCACAGGCACCTGCCAGTGCAACCCCTACGGCTCCTACGGAGGCTCCTGTGACCCCGGCACGGGGCAGTGCTCCTGCAAGCCCGGCGTGGGGGGCCTCAAGTGCGACCGCTGCGAGCCCGGCTTCTGGAACTTCCGCGGGATCGTCACCGACGGCCGGAGCGGCTGCACCCGTGAGTGCCAGCGGGCCGGGCCAGCACCCCTGAGGGGGACAGCGATGGGCCAGCACCCCTGAGGGGGACAGCAATGGGTCACCACCCCCTGAGGGGGACAGGGATGGGCCAGCCCCCCCTGAGTGCCACAGGACCAGGCCACCACCCTGTGAGGGGTACAGGGATGGGCCAGCACCCCCTGAGTGCCACAGGGCCAGGCCAGCACCCCTGAGGGGGACAGGGATGGGCCACCTCACTGAGGGGGACAGGGATGGGCCACCACCCCCTGAGTGCGGCAGGGCTGGGCCACCCCTGTGAGTGTGACAGGCTCCACAAATCCATCAACAAAACAGGATCTTTTCCCCCTCTTTCCCAGCCTGTAACTGTGGGGTTTTTTCCCTTTTTCCCAACCTCTATCTTTTTGCCCTCTTTCTCAGCCTGTAACTTGTTTTTTTTCCTTCTTTCCCATCCTGTAACTGTGGGGTTTTATCTGCCTTTCGCAGCCTGTAACTGTGGGGTTTTTTTCCCTCTTTCCCATCCTGTGACTGGTTTTTTTCCCTCTCTCCCAGCCCATAACTGTGTTTTTCCCTTTCCCATCCTGTAACTGGTATTTTCCCCCCTCTCCCAGCCTGTAACTGTGACCCCGTGGGCTCTGTGCGTGATGACTGCGAGCAGATGACGGGGCTGTGCTCCTGCCGGACTGGCATCACTGGCATGAAGTGCAACCAGTGCCCCAACGGCAGCAAACTGGGCACCACTGGCTGCGAGAAAGGTGAGGGCTTGGGTGGGGTGCTCTGCTTTGGTTCTGTGTCATTGGGATTTTGGTTCCTGTGCAACTGGGATTTTGGGTCTTTGTAATTGGGATTTGGGTTCTATGTAACTGGGATTTGGGTTCCCGTGTAACTGGAATTTTGGGTTCTGTGTAACTGGGATTTTGGTTCCTGTAGAGCTGGGATTTTGGTTCCTGTACCATTAGGATTTTGGTTCCCATGTAACTGGTATTTTGGTTCCTGTAGGACTGAGATTTTGGTTCCTGTACAACTGGGATTTTGGCTCCTGTGTAATTAGGATTTTGGTCCCTGTAGCACTGGGATTTTGGCTCCTGTGTAATTCGGATTTTGGTTCCTGTATAACTGGGATGTTGGTTCCTGTACCAGTAGGATTTCGGTCCCTGTACAACTGGGATTTCGGTCCCTGTAGCACTGGGATTTTGGCTCCTGTGTAATTAGGATTTTGGTCCCTGTAGCACTGGGATTTTGGCTCCTNTAGCACTGGGGGCTCCTGTGTAGTTAGGATTTTGGTTCCTGTAGCACTGGGATTTGGTCACTGACCCCCCCTTCTCCCTTCCCCCCAGACCCCTCAGCCCCCAGGTCCTGTGAGGAGCTGAGCTGTGACTTCGGGGCCTCCTGCGTGGAGCTCAACGGCTTTGCCCACTGCGAGTGCCCGTCCCCGCTGTGCTCCGAGGCCAACACCACCAAGGTTTGGGGGCAGGAGCCCTGGGGGGCTCAGGGGGGTGTGCAGGGACATGGAGGAGGGGGCTGGTGTCATTTTCCCCCCAAAACCAGGCAGGCAGTTGTTCCCTGCCTTGGTGACGTGACAGTCACGGATGTCCCCTGGCTGGGGAGGCTCCCACTGGCACCTCTGAGCTGCTCTGTGCCCCTCTCTGTCCCTCAGAGCAACCCCCCAAAACACTTCCAGCATCTCCAGGCCTGTTTTCCTTGCTGGGAGGAGCACAGGGACGCAGCCCAGGTGTCCCCTGTGCCTCCCAGGTGTGTGGCTCTGACGGTGTCACCTACGGGGACCAGTGCCAGCTGCTGACCATCGCCTGCAGGCAGGGCCAGCTGATCACGGTGAAGCACGTGGGGCAGTGCCACGGTGAGTGTCCCCGCTGCCCTGGGGCAGTGCCAGCCCTGGCACCGGGCTCTGGCTGCCTCCCCGAGCCTCGGGGACACCCCCGGCGCGGGGCGCGCGTCCTGCTTTTCCCAGACGGCTTTTCCCAGCCCTGCCCCTCACCTCACCTGCCCTGTGCGCTCCTCCCTGCAGAGTCCATCGCCCACACGAGCCCCCCCGAGCCCCCCACGCCGCTGCCCACGCTGCCCCTGGACCGGCTGCTCCTGCCCCCGCCCCTGCGCTTCACCACGGGGGCCCCGGAGCCCACGGGGGCGGCCACCAGCTCCCTGCTGCTGGAAGCCAAGCCCACGGACGGGGGCCACCCCGCGACGACGAGGCGCGTGAGCACGGCCAGGCCGGCCACCACCACGCCCTGGGTCACCCACGGGGTGCACAAGGCCACCGTCCGGCCGCTGGCCACTGTGCCCCTGGTGGTGGCCACCAGCCAGCCGGGCTCCGGGGAGTCAGGCAGCGCTGAAGGCAGCGGAGACCCGGAGATGGGGATCAGTGGAGACCAGGAGTCCAGCGGGGCGGGCTCTGCTGGTGAGTGCCACTCCCGGGGCTCTGGGGGCCTGGACCACCCCCGCGTGTCACCAAGACACGGAGCCGTGCCCCGGCCTCTGTCTGGCACAGAGAGGCCTCAGCGCTGCTGCTGAATGCTCCTCTTGATGCCCAGCAGGGGAGGAGGAGGAGGAGGAGGAGGTGGCGGAGGAGGAGGAAGGCCAGGTGACGGCCACGCCTGCCATCGAGAGGGCCACGTGCTACAACACCCCCCTGGGCTGCTGCTCCGACGGCAAAACCGCGGCTGCTGACGCCGAGGGCAGCAACTGCCCAGGTGAACCGGGGCTGGGGGTGGGCTCTGGGGACCCTCCTGGGGGTCAGGGGTTGGGAATCTCACAGGGTGGGATTCCCTGCCTGCTCCTGTGTCTGCGCCGGGGCTGGCGTGTCCCTGGGGGCGTTCCCAGGGATGTCCTGGCAGAGATTGTCCCACCCTCCACAGCCCCCAGCAGCTCAGCGGGGCACTGCTGGCCGCCAGCAGAGCCAGGGCACTGCTCTTCTCTTCCCTCAGGTGACCACTTTATTCCTTGACTGCTCCAGCCTCAAAAATTTGGCCAGGGTTTTGCCTGGGCTCCCGCCAGACTCACCACTGGCACCAGGGGGGATGAGGGAATTTCTTGGATTCCCTGTTTCAGCGTCTGTGAAGGGAGCTGGGAGCAGGACCAGTTTGGTGCTGGGAGAGCAGGAGATCTCTCCTGTAGCTCCGGAGACCCTGCTGGGCTTCCTGAGGACTTAGAGCCTCTCCCTGATCCAAGTGGGATCTCTCTTCCTGCTGCCCCTTTGCACGTGCTGAGGAAGCACAGCCCCACCTCTGCTCTGTCAGAACATGCTCACCCTCCTTACCCTGAAAATCGTAGCTCTGGGGACATATCCCAGAGTTTTCCTCACTGAGGTCCTTCCTTCTTCCTTGAGGTTTCCAGCAGGACATCCCTTTTTCCTCTGGGCATCTCTTTCCCCTTTTAACCACCAAGGACAGCTGCTGTGTGAAGGGAAAGGGAAAGGGAAAGGGGAAGGGGAACGGGAAGGGGGAGGGAAAGGGAAAGGGACAGGGAAAGGGAAAGGGACAGGGAAAGGGAAAGGGACAGGGAAAGGGAAAGGGACAGGGAAAGGGAAAGGGAACCTCCTGTGTGGTTCCCACATCGGGATCTCTCCATCCTCGGCATCCCCAGACCGGGATCCACAGCTGGGATGGTTTCAGTGTGGTTTTGCAGGGCTGCCCAGGCCTGGCCTTCCCTGTGCCTCTTGTCCTGGCCCAGAGGCCACACCTGGCCCTGCTGTGCCCCGTGCATGCCCGTGGGTGCCACCGGGGTGTGGGGTGACCTCTAACGTGTGTCTCTTGTCACCCAGCCGTGCAGGGGGGCTGCTCTCCGGGCCGGAGCTCTCAGGAACCCGTCTGGTAAAAGCTGCCATCTCCAGCCTGGTCTTTGCCATCTGCTCCAGCACCCTGTGCCACTAACCCTCCATGGCTGTCCCAGCCCCATCCCGACTAACCCCAGCACTGGCACTACCCCCACTCTGCCATCGCCATTCCCAGGGATTCCGGCGCTCCCTCGCCGTCCCCTGCCCAGCTAAAGGGGTTTGTCTTGTGTTCCCTCCCTCCCCCAGCTACCAAAGTGTTCCAAGGAGTGCTGATCCTGGAGGAGGTGGAGGGCCAGGAGCTGTTCTACACCCCGGAGATGGCTGATCCCAAGTCGGAGCTCTTCGGGGAGACTGCCCGGAGCATCGAGAGCGCCGTGAGTTCCTGCCCTTCACGGGGTCTGGCTTGGGATTTGCTGGCAAAAGAGGGGGCGCTGCCTCGCCATGGAGTCATGGAATCAAGGTTGGAAAAGCCCTCCAAGGTCACCGAATCCGACCCTTAACCCAGCACTGCCACGTTCACCACTAAGCCAAGTCCCCAAGTGCCACATCCACACGTTCCCTGAGCACTTCCAAGGATGGTGATTCCACCACTGCCTTGGACAACCTGTGCCAGTGGCTGGCCACCTTCTCAGTGAAGGAGTTTTCCCTAATATCCAATCCAAACCTCTTCTGCTGCAGCTTGAGGTCATTTCCTCTCATCCTGTCACTTTTACCTGGGAGAAGACACCGACCCCCTCCTGGCCACAACCTCCTTTTGTTTTGTGCTGGGTCAAAAATCCTTTTCCAGCTTGACCTCGGTGTTGGGATGGTTCCAACAGGAGAATCTGCCTTAAACCCTGGATTTCCCAAAGTGTTCTAACCCCAGGAAAAGCCCTGAGACAAAGATACACCCAAAACCCTTCTACCCTGCCGTTCAGCTGCACAACTTGGGCCACTGGTGTGCAAATCCGATCTCCCACGCCTCAGGAGAATCCCTTTCCAGCTGTAGGAGTGGGGGGATTTGGGGTGGCAATTTGGGGATGCTGAGGCAGTGCTGGGCGGGGCACCAACATTTCACTGGAGCCCGCGGGGTGGCACAGCCGGCACAAACCATCTTTGCAAGGGCCTGAACATATTTCGAGCTGGTTCCAAGCTGCAGGAGGAGCCCTTGGAGCAGCCCTGGAAGCAGCTGTGTGCCTGGCACGGGGGCCACGTGGCTCCTGCAGGCCTTGTCACCCCCAGGACAGCAGTGCCCTGTGCCTGAGGATGGAAACCCTCACGAAAGCTCCACTCACTGGGCCACCCACGAAGGGACTGTGCTGGTTTTCCACGGAAACACAACACCACGGCACAAAGGCCACCTGTGGCTGCAGAGCCCTGTCCCCTGTGCCACCTGCAAGGGCCGTGGCTGTGGTGTGCTCCTTCACCCCTCTGGCCACTATTCCCGATTTAAAGGGGAGCTTATGGGATCGTTCGTCAGTTAATTACGGACCTCTGCCTTTGCCTCGAGCCAAGGGGAGGCCTTGGTGGCCCCTGGCTGTGACAGGGCTGGCAGGGGAGTCACGGCCCCGACTTGCTGTGGGCTCTGCACTGGCACTGTCTCCTTCACGTGACACCAGGCAAATCCTGCAGCGTCCCAGAGCCGGCTTTTCAGAGGCAGGCAGGTACTTCAGGATGCAGAGTGGGGCTTTGTGGGATTTTCCCGAGTGCCTGAGCGGGTTTACACGGCTTTGGAAGAGATCAGGGAGACTTAGGTGCCACACAACAGAAAATCCCTGGATGAGCTACGAGGTGTCTCTGCTCTGGCTCTGCTGCTCCTCAGGGGTACCACAGGGAAAACTCCCTGTCCCACGGTTATTTGTGGATCCTGTTCTTACCTTTGCCATAAAGAACAGGGACCACCTGGAATTGCCCCCCGGCTCAGCAGAGTTCTCTGCGTGTCACTGGGGTGCCCTGCAGAGGCCTGGATGCAAATCCCTGTGGGTTCGGACTGGCTGAGACTCGCCACCCTTCCCCGGAAGGCTCCACATCCCAGGATCTCCCCATTAATTGTTCTTTATTTCTCCCCCACCGCCCTCCCCGCAGCTGGATGAGCTTTTCCGTGGTTCTGATGTCAAGAAGGATTTCAAGAGCATCCGAGTGCGGGACCTGGGGCAGAGCAGCGCCGTCCGGGTCATCGTGGAGGCCCACTTTGACCCAGGTAGGGCCATTCCCGGGGGCATCCCGGGCAGGGGGCAGGCATTCCCAGTGGAAATCCTGGCTGGGGAAACCCCTGTGTGGCGAGGAGCAGGAAAGAACCTTCCTAAAACCCGCTGGCTGTGTGTTGTCTCCAGCAGAATTAAACAGGCGTGAGCGGCGCTGGGAGGAGATGCAGCCTAAGCTGGAAGGCTGGAAGTGTTTTCCTTGGGATTTTTGGGGATGTCATGGGAGGGGAGCTGCTGGGTGGGTTTGCATCCTCACCCTTCCTTTCCTGCTGTCTCCTCCTGGCTGGGATCAGCCACGTCCTACACGGCTGCTGATATCCAGGGGGCCCTGCTGAAGCAGATCAAGGCTTCCAAGAAAAAGACCATCCTGGTGAAGAAGCCTCAGCAGGAGCACGTCAAATTCATGGATTTTGGTGAGTCCCCTCCGCCTGTGCCAAGCGCCTCTCTCTTGGTTTAGGCTTTCAGAGGGGCAGGGTGGCTCTTCTGGGCTTGCCAGGGCTTTTCATCTGTAGCACCAACCCATCAAAAGCTTCCCAGGCAGTGCCAGGGCACAGAGGAATCATGGAATGCTTTGGGTGGGAAGGGACTTCAAAGCCCATCCAGTGCCACCCCCTGCCATGGGCAGGGACACCTCCCACTATCCCAGGTTGCTCCAAGCCCTGTCCAGCCTGGCCTTGGACACTTCCAGGGATGGGGCAGCCACATCTGGACAACCTGTGCCAGGGCCTCACCTCCCTCTGAGTGAAATCCATGTGCCTGGATTTGGTTTTCACTCAGGAAAACCCTAAGGGGGTAAAAATGCCCCCTTTTTCCATGGAATACAGCCAGTGCCCTCAGTCCTGGAAAGGGAGCATGTCCTGGTGCTCCTGAGCTGGTAACCAGTCCAGGCCTCCTCCTGATAAACTGATTTTCCAGGAAAAGCCGGCGCACGGAGCACGGGAACCCCCCGTGCTCCACCAGGGCCCACAGCCCCCGCCTCCCCTGACCCTGTGCTGTGTTCCAGACTGGATCCCCCGGCTCTTCACCACCACCGTCACCACCACCACGGCCACCACCATGGCCCCGGCCACCCCCACCCGCAGGGCCCCCACGGCCCCCACGGCCCTCGGCCAGCGGCCGGACGCGGCCAGCAGGGCCGGCCCCAAGGCTGTGGTGAGCACCAGGAGGCCCAGCTCCACCGTGCCGGCCAGCAGCAGGAGGAAGCCCACCAGGAGACCCCCCCGGCCCTGTGACTCCCACCCCTGCCTGCACGGGGGCACCTGTGAGGACGACGGGAGGGACTTCACCTGCAGCTGCCCCGCGGGCAGAGGAGGGGCCGTGTGTGAGAAACGTAGGTGCTGCTCCAGGGGATCCCAGATTGCGGTGGGAAGGGACCTTACAGCTCCGTTCCCACCCCGTGGAGCAGTCCTGTCCAGCCTGGGTTTGGACGCTTCTGGGGATGGGAAACAGCAGCAAACCCCTGGTTGGTGATAGAGGGGTGGGGGGACGTGCAAACCCAGCCCCAAAATCAGCCCTGGCACAGCAGGGGTTGGTTTAATCAGCTGTCCCAGCCCTGCCGCTGCAGGTTGTACGTGTGCCAGTGGTTGTAAAAGGTGAGCGTGGAGGCTGCAAGGAGCCAGGAGCAATTCCTGCCTGGCTCCGCTCCAGTCCCACCAGTGCCCCGGAGCACTGGGAGGTTGGGAGCTGCCATTTCTTTGTCCCAGCTCGTGGCAGCTGCTGGCTGTGAGTGTCACCCAGCCAGGGCCTGCCCATCCTTCCCAGCAGCAGGAGAAGCTGTGCTGGTAATCCAGGCTCATTTCCCAGCCCTTGGAGCAGCTTAGCAAGCAGCTGGAGACTGTCGGCACTGCTGCTCGTTCCTGGGAGCTCCCACTGGCAGTTTGGGGTCACACCAGGGCCTCTGAGCCTGATATTCCCAAAAATCTTTGTCCCCAAAGCCATAATCTGGAACTCCAAGCTGTGGGTGTCCAGCCCTGTTCGTTTTCATGGGGTTTGGCCTCCCAGATCCCTTGGAAAACATCGGCTGCAATGAACAAAAGCCTGGAGTGAAGAATGGAAATCTGTCATGGGGGATTTGGGGAGGAGAGATAAAAATGGTCCAAGGACAGGGAAGCTGAGTTAGGAGGAGCTGTGAGTGCAGGGGGTGGGAAGGACCAGCAGCACTGATCCTTGACTGGGAGGAGCTGGTTGGGAAACCCCTGGAGGAAGTAACACCCATCCCCAAAGCCTGGGAGCATCTCTGGGGGGAGTGGCACCACCGGAGGAGTCTGTGGGCACCACTGGGAGTGTCTGGGAGCTGCTGACAGGGAGAAGTGCCCAGGAGCCGGGCTCAGAGGAGACAACCAGCCTCTTCCTGCCCTTTCCCAACAGCTCCTTGTCTGCACAGGCAGGAAAACATTCCCAGGCTCGTGCCGGGCGTTCACCTGCTCTGTGTCCTTCTGTCCCCTGCTCTTCTCCCTCCCCTCCTCTGCAGCCATCAGGTACTTCATCCCCAGCTTCGGGGGCAAGTCCTACCTGGCCTTCAAGATGATGAAAGCCTATCACACCGTGAGGATTGCCATGGAATTCCGGGCCCTGGAGCCCAGCGGGCTGCTGCTCTACAACGGCCAGAGCCACGGCAAGGACTTCATCTCCCTGGCGCTGGTGGGCGGCTTCGTGGAGCTCAGGTGAGCCCCAGGGCATGGGGAGGGGGAGGAGGGGCTGAATGGTCCCTCAGAACACCTGGAATGGTCCTTGTAGAGCACCTGGAATGGTCCTGTTAGAACCCCTGGAATGGTCCTTGTAGAGCACCTGGAATGGTCCTGTTAGAACCCCTGGAATGGTCCTTGTAGAGCACCTGGAATGGTCCTGTTAGAACCCCTGGAATGGTCCTTGTAGAGCACCTGGAATGGTCCTGTTAGAACCCCTGGAATGGTCCTTGTAGAGCACCTGGAATGGTCCTGTTAGAACCCCTGGAATGGTCCTTGTAGAGCACCTGGAATGGTCCTGTTAGAACCCCTGGAATGGTCCTTGTAGAGCACCTGGAATGGTCCTGTTAGAACCCCTGGAATGGTCCTTGTAGAGCACCTGGAATGGTCCTGTTAGAACCCCTGGAATGGTCCTTGTAGAGCACCTGGAATGGTCCTGTTAGAACCCCTGGAATGGTCCTTGTAGAGCACCTGGAATGGTCCTGTTAGAACCCCTGGAATGGTCCTTGTAGAGCACCTGGAATGGTCCTGTTAGAACCCCTGGAATGGTCCTTGTAGAACACCTGGAATGGTCCTTGTAGAACACCAGGAATGGTCCCTGTAGAACACCAGGAATGGTTCTTGTAAAACACCAGGAATGGTCCTTGAAAACACCAGGAATGGTCCTTGCAGAACAACCTCCTAAGAGGCCACGAATGCACAAAAATAGGGGGATTTTTTTTTTGGCTGTAGCAGGAATACTGAGGGAGCTCATTCCCTCTGGCACTTTTCAGCAAAGTTAACTCACTAATTTCACTTTGAATTTCAAAAAGCTCTAAGGTGT
>WBMZ01010269.1:0-212645 GCA_013400975.1 Atrichornis clamosus
GACACCTGGGATGATTTCTTCACAGCTTTCATGACAAAGAAAAGTACAGTATATTATTCTGTCTGTGTCAATTATTCAGTGATTTGTCTTTGTCTAAAAACCCTTGTACTTCAGGAGATCATCTTCTCTGGGATTTTTTGGTTTACAGTACAAAAGCAGAGATTGAAGACAGAGTTAGAAATTTGAGCTGAAGTTTACAGTACTTGTCTTACTGCTTGAGGATAAATGCTTGTCAAAACTGCACTTCCACAAACTTCTTTAATTTGTACAAGCTGATATTTTTCATGCAAGAAGCATCTCTTCCTTAACTCTCTCTTGGATCCCCTTTACCCCTCCTCTCCCATGTCCATCATCTTGTGTCCATGCAGACATAATCACCTACATGCCAAATTGGACGAAAGAAATTATTTGGACTAAATCTAGTGCATTAAAAAGTGGACTAAGTCTAATGCATTAAAAAAGAGAGAAAATAATAGCACTAGTTTAAAATTACATGAGTTTGGCATAGCACATGACCAACAGAAGAGAGGGTTCAATAAGACTTTAGACTGAATTAAGGGAGTCTGCAAGAAGGTCTGCAAGATGATAGCTCTTTGGAGGACTCACATCTGTCTTGAAATACCATCAAGGTTTACTGTTCTGACTTACAAATGGTATCATATGCCTGAGCCTGGAGCAAAACCTCTAATTTCCACAGAAGGGTGTAAACTCTGCCATAGACAAGATTAATAAAGCCCTTGGCTGAGAGATCAATTTGATGAGTAAAATTTGGGGTTTTTTATAAGGAGTTTGTATAATGTTCATTAATACTTCATCTTAGGATGCTTTTGTTTTATTTAGTGGTCTGGGGATCCTACTTTGAATACCTTTCCAAATGGAACAAATATGCTGATGAAGAAAATGTTATGACAATAACTTATGAAGAGCTAAAAGAGGTAAGATTATCAATCGTTAGAAATATTTTGTACTTCAAGGGTCATTTTTTCCTAAACCAATTCACCATTATATTCATGTAGGGTATTCAAACTGTGTGAGATAGATTCTTGCTTTAAGGGAAGAAAAGGTGAATTTCAAACGTAAAACCTTCTTGAAGTTTTGTTTGTGAAAATGATTCTTGTTTTTATTTATCTGTGATAGAAGCCCAAATAATGGTAAATCTAAATTCCCAGCATTTTTTTGGGGAGGAGCTTTTATATATTCAAGATCTTAGATTTTGCTCACCTGTAAATCATGTACAATCTTTTGTCATCTGCAGGAAGACAGTTCATATCTCCTGTGAAATAATTATGGAGAAGAGAAACTCTATGTACCATTCTCCTTCTACTGAATTTGATGAATATCCTATATATGTAGCCAGATATAAGGAAATGTAAACATCTTGGAAAGTGGTATCATTTGTTTGAAAGTCATGTGGCATGTTACATTCCTCTTTCCAGAATCGTGTCCTGGGTGTGAAAAACATAGCTGCTTTCTTTGGAATTCCACTGACTGAGGAAGAGCTTCAGCTTGTGGTAGAGAGGAGCAGCTTCCAGTCAATGAAGAAGAACTCAGAGAAGACCCATGGGGCATTTGGCAATGTTCTCTTTCGCAAAGGTAGGAATCTCCAAGTGGCTCAGAGGTAGAAATGTCACATTCTGAAGAACTTAGGCCATCCTTTGCTTCTTATTTTTGCACACATATTGGCATTGCAAGTTAGTATCAAGCAGGTTATGGCTGCTTTGCTTGAGAAGACTCTTCAAGGAGCACTGCTGAGGAAGATACTGGTGAGCAAATTTATAGAGGCCCACAGATGTCTGTCAGGAAGGAGGAGCTGTCATGTGTCTGAAGTCCTCTCCACCTCTGTGCCTGGATCACCGATTGCTCAGCCTTTAGAGGCTTACCCGAGCAGGCAGCACTGGGCCAACTCAGCCTGAGGGGCGTGACCACACTTTTTAGGAGAGTGTAGGAATCTTCTGAAATGGCCACTGCCAAATGCCTGTTCACTCTTACAGGTTAGAAGTAAGCCAAGCATGTAAGAATCCAGATACAGGAGGGGAAACAGAAGGGAGCTACTTTTGCAGTGTCGTGTAGGGAACACAGATATGAGAAGGCCAACCTGGCTGTCCGAATCTATTTCTGCATTTTACATTAAAGCAGGCCCTGGATAAGAACTCAAGAGACCAAAGGAGCAGAAACCCAGCTCTGCCTCCTGCCAGATGATTCTTAATCAATCCTTCATGACGTTCCACTTTGTCAGTCATAACTGACTGGAGTAGGGAGCTGGAGGGAAACAGGACTTTAGGCTGCCTCTTTGAACACAGTCACCCAAAGAGGAGTATGTTCTCTTGCATTATAGCAAAGATTATTCACAGATATGTAGCTCCTCTGATTTCACAAAATTATATTGGTGTAGAAATGAGTCGAGTTTTCTCTGGAAAAGCAACCAGCACTATTTCATGTTCAATGCAATAAGAATGACAGACCTATAGAATAAAAAATAATAAAATTTCTTGGTTTTCAAGAGTGTCTTTGTTCCTTTGAAGGTAGTGTAAGTGACTGGAAGAATCTTTTCAGTGAAGATCAGAATGAGAAAATGGACAAAGCATTTGAAGAACAAGTAGGAGGAACTAAACTTGGAAAAAAGTTGAAGTATGACTTGTACTGCAAAGCCTGAAGAATAATGAAATGTGGTTAGAGCAGAAGTTTTCCAAGGCAGACTCAGATCATCTGAATGCTGTATTCTAGAAAACTAGATCAAATGGTCCAAGCACCTTAGAATGACTGTAAAAATCATTGCAGCAGCTTCTACAGTGACAATGAGGAATAATGGGCTTTAGTTTTATGGTGAGATCTTTGGCAACACCCATTTGCTGAAGAAGATGTCAACTAACCATATTCGCAAAAACCCAACAGCTCTGTTCCACAAGCTGCCACCTGGAAGGAAATGCCCCTTTTCTTCCTAGCTAAACTCTATCTTTCTAGGCTTTTTGTAATTATTTAGTATGTAGATAATTTTTCTTCAAAAATCTTTCAAATCAGGCAACATACTCACAGAAAAGATCACAAAAATATGAATATGACACAACCCTAATGTCAAAGGATATCTTCCATGACTTCAGCACAAACTAGATCAAAGCAGAAAGAAGGGGAATGGGGATCAACATTCTTAAGGATTTTCATCTCTCTGAATGCAAACTATCAAGATGGATTTCAGGTTATGGGCTGGTGTTAACAGGCAAGATTCACTCAGAGGCACTGCTTTTATAGGATCATAGAGCAGCCCAGGTTGGAAGAGACCTTGAAAAATCATCTGGTCCAGCCTTTCATGAGAAAAGGAGCCTAGATGAGATTCTGTCTTGATACCGTATTTTGAAAACCTCCAGTGATGAGGATTCTACCGTGTCCGTGGAGAGGTTATTCCAGCAAATGATTGCTCTTGCTGTGAAGAATTTATTTCTTATATCAAGATGAAACCTCTCCTGGTGCAACTTGAACCCACTGTCTTCTATCCTTTCCCTGTGGTTCCCCGTGAATAGAGAGCCTCTGTCCTCTTTGTAGCTGCCCTTTAAGTACTGGAATACTGTGATGAGGTTGTCCCTGAGCCGTCTCATCTTTGTGGTCCTCCTTAGGAACAGGTCCAGTTTGTCTGTGTCTTTCTTGAAAATGGCTCTATTGAGATAGTGGGATTGTCAAGAGTGATGGTGTGAGACATTAATGTACTCGGCTCTGTGGTACTGCCACGGGTATTTGCCTCTGTGGACACAGTATTTCAGACTAGTCCAGTGGCCAACAGCCACCTGTTCTGGAAAAAAAAGCAAAATAAGGTTTTTTAAGTATAGTTGAATTAAAAACAGAAAAAACAGAAAAAGCTGATTTATAGATCCATCACCTATGTGGATAAGAAGTAAAAATAAAATATACACTAGGAAAGAATAAAGTGTTCAAAGACTTTTTGCTTCATTCTTCTAAAGGTGGTTGGTTCTTCCTGGATATATGTGGATATGCAGAGTTTTGCAAAGAAATAGGAATGGTAGAAGTAATACTTAAAATATTTAGAAAACAAAAAGTATTCAAAAGCAGAGCAGCAGAATATCCTGATGTAAGCCATCTTTGAGCAATTACAAGTTATCTGTAAGAAACCAGAAAGGTACCAAATGGCTGGAGGAGAACACAAATAACAGCTGTGTTTAAAAACTTGAGAAGGAAGAATCCAAATAGAGCAGTCACCTTAACTTGATATCTAGAAATGTACTAGCAAAAATGACCAAACAACCAACCATGAAACATTTTAAGGATCATAAAATAGTAAATATAAATCATGTCAAAGCAGTGTGTGTTCCTTCTTAGGAAATTTACCTCTTGAATAAGCTGTTGACAGACAATAGAATGGGTGACAGCATCAGAGAGGGCCTGAAATTATATGACAAAAGACACACAAATTTTTGTGGGGATGGCAATGCACAAATGTGGTTATAGAAATGAAATTAAAGTCCTGAAAGTAGATTTACATTCTTAGAAATTCATACAACAGCAGTAAGAGGCATTGAGAAGCATTCTCATCAGCAGCAATGCTTTCAGGAATATCCACTTGTTTACATGGATGTTATGAGCTTGGTTGCAATAGTGTGCTCATGGTCAAACTGCCTGTATTGCTTGACAGCAAAACTGGGAGGGCAATTAAAACAATATGCTTTAGTGGTGAGTCCTGGTCATATTCAAGATTGTTTTTAACAGTGATGGACAGACTCATTTCATATACTGTGTCATAAATGACTTAATCTGAAGTCTGGGACCAGAATAGAGGGCTGAAAGTACTGGGGAAAATGGGGAAGCAATTCGAAACAACAGAGCAAATTGAGAAGATTAGCAAAGACAAAGTTCAGTAAAGGTAACCGTAAAACACTGCATTTAGAAAAGAGAAACCAAAGGCACAGGTACTTAATGGGATAAACCAGTCACGCAGCAGTTGGCATGAAAAGACCTGAGGAATCACACTCAGCAAGGACTAACATGGTGACAGTGCTGGAAAAAAAGTCAAATATTATTCTGGTGTTGCGGATCTGATGGAAAACCAGACCAGACGTGTTCCTGCAGTTTATCCTCTCCTGTGTCATTGCAAGGCTTGAGGTCAGTCCCTTTGTGCCCTTACAATGTTGCTCTGGAGGGCAGAGCTATTCAGAGCAGTAACACCTCCTGTGCTTTTGCTCCATTAGAGATACTCCGTGGGCCCTCGCATTCAGTGGGGTAAGGAGGTGGGAGAAGGGAGGATGGAAAAGGCAAGCTGCCATGTCAGAAAATTAATGTAGGCAAGGGAACGTGATGGATGAGTAGCCTTTTGAGGGAGTGAAAAGTAAGCAGAGGTGAAGTCAGTGAGTGTGAGTCAATTCAGAAAAATGTGGGAATCTTTTATCAAGGTAAGGCATAACTGACTGATACAACAGCAAAGACTTGCAAGTTTTGCTACTTCTGGGTCCATCTTAGTTTGAAAGACAGATATCNGAGACTTTCAAACTTTATTACTTCTAGGTCCTTACCAATTGTTAAAAAAAAGAAAATGAAAAAGTTTTTTTTTTGGTCTAGTCTTTTTTGTTGCATATGATGCCTGAAATTATATATTTCCACAGAAAAAGATGCTTACATTGTATTTTTTCTGTTTGCTTTGGAGAGAATGAACAAACCAGGAAAATTATATTATCCCATCTTTAATCTCCTTTCCCCAATCCCCTTTCCAAAGCAAATCTAGGATGAATCTTTGGTTAAGGTGAATCTTCTCATTATGTTGTACTGCAAATGCTCCTGATAACATCATTTCCATCCCAGGCAGATTTTCCTGTGGATAATTGAACAACTCAGACTTTTCCCTGGGGACCGTATGAGCTGTTCCACATTAATTCACCTGCTTACCCCGAGACACTTCAGCTGCTGGACAGACAGCACTGGGACTGGGACTGGGACTACTGGCATCCTCAGGATACCTGGTTCCCCCAAGCCTCTCCAGAGAGACAAGGCTGCTCTGACCCCTCACCTCTGCAGCTGCTGAGCAGGCTGACAGGTGACTGTGACAGCATCAAGGACCCTGCTCATGAGCAGAGAGCAGTGTCTAAAGGTT
This sequence comes from Atrichornis clamosus, assembly GCA_013400975.1. NCBI lineage: Eukaryota > Metazoa > Chordata > Aves > Passeriformes > Menuridae > Atrichornis > Atrichornis clamosus. The sequence goes on from WBMZ01010269.1 coordinate 6,089, forward strand.
ACAGGACCTGGAGGGACCTGTGTCCCCAGTGGCTCAGGTGACACGTTGTTAAATTCCGTGCTGAGCTATTATAGTGATCTGACTCCCTCAGGGTTCAGGCAGCTGCCTCCACAGGCCAGAGGAAAAATGTTGATTTCTTGATGCTCTTATTCTTTAGTATTGGCAATGGGAGGAAATTTTCCTTTGCAACTCAGAGTAAACACATGGACAGAAAGCTGAAAACAATAACAAAAACAAAGCTTGCAGAAAGCATAATATATGAACAGTGTCTTCAAATTCATGAGTAAAATATTACTGATAGAAAGAATATTTCAAATAAAATGGTTTATTTTCATGGTTCTGCATTTTGGGAGACTAGAAAAATAATTTTAAGTTATTCTTTGTTGGTGGCTTTAATCAATCCTCCAGGTCTTACTGTTCCGCTTTTGATTAGACACCTTCTCATGCCTAATTAGGCTTGTGTACTAAGTGTCTAATATCCATTTATGAAGAAAGGGTTTGATATATGGGTAGTGAACAAGACCCATACTGTATTCAAGGGCATGAAGGAGAGTGAGAAGTCTCTTCACAGAGTAATTCAACCTTCCTGTATTGCCTATCACTGTTGGGATGATCTGCGGAGACACCTATTTATTCATCTCAGTATTCCTTAGCTTCTAAAATTGCATCAGCCAGAATACAAATAACAGCCTCATAACAAACAATTTCATCCAAAGATTAAATTATGGACAAGAGGAGAGAGAAATGAAACTGAAGTAGTACAAGTAGAATTTGATTCACAGTAATGCAGAACCTAAGTATTAGAGCTTCACATGAAAGTGACCCTCCTGTAGGATTTGATGACATAAAAGTCTCAAATGTGAGTATTTCATCATGAAAAGTCTGTTTTAGGTACTACCTGTCCTTAGCTCTGGAGATACCGCCTGAAGTGATGATGTTACAGTGACTGGCTGCAGGACAGAGCCACTGCCTGTAAGGAACATATATCCTGGGATGTGTATCCATTAGTGGAGTCAATAAGAAGCCAGACTGAGATCCACTGTCCAGATGTCCACTACATGCTGCTTGTCCAGTTGGCAAATTGTACTGCACTGCTCACCAGTTAAAGATATTTCAGGGAATATCCTTGCATAGGTCTTTCTTTGGTTTCATTTAACATTTTTAATCCTATCAGTTGTTGCCCCAATAGATCCTGTTCCTAGCATCAGCTGCAACAAAGACTATTATGTCATTATTGCCTGTCTCCAATTCTGTAATATCAAAAGGGGTTAACAGTGTACAGAGTTAATCAGTGACTTGTACCTTTATCCCTGAGTGAACGCCCCGTCCTATTTAATAACGTGTTGCACAGCGCCTTTCTGCATTGTGGAAAGACAGCCTATATCTGTTAGTTTGGGAAGAGTTACACAGGGATACAAACATGACCAGAAATAGTGAAAGAATCATTGAAATAGTAGACAAATGTTTTTCAGAGGGCAACAAGATGGCCCCAGAAGACATGCTGTTTTCCTACAGAGGCATTTTATACCCAGCTTCAATTAGCAGCCTGGAGACTTTGGAAGCTCTAAAATCGTTTGAAGCCAGGAGCGACGATGTGATTCTAGTAGGTTATCCTAAATCAGGTGAGTGTTGTTTTCTTGATCAGTAGTCAAGTGCACAGTGCTGCAATCCAGAAGTTGATTATTTATTGCCATCACTTAATAGAACAGTAATTCCTGAGAAAAGCTTATGATGACATCAGACTTCATAGAACAATGAATTTCAGTTGTAAGGCATGTCTGGAAGTCAAATGATAGAATCTCCTGCTCAAAGCAGGGAAAAGTCCTAACATTCAAAGTTAGGTTTGGTTGCTCAAGGCCTTGTCCAGAAGAGTTTTGAAACTTTTGAGGGGTGAGGTTCACAATCCACTGAAGTATTTCACAGTATTTTCCTACAATAATGTTTCTGGGAGGTTGTTCTGGTTTTTTGTTTGTTTTTACATCAATGCAGTAAGACATCCCCTTGTTGTGAGAGAGGCTCTGTCTTCATTATAACCTCCAGCAGGGGAAGACCGCAGTGAGAGTCTCCCTGCCTTTTTTCTTCTATCTCCAGCCTGAGTAAATCAGACCTTTGAAGGCATTTCATTTGCTCCAGTTCCCAGTAATTCCACAGAAATTCAGCAAGGCTTTGTTCAGATTCTCAAAATCATTTGTGCTTCAGTGCAGGAACTGCATGCAGCATTCAAATGGTGAACATACAAGTGCCAGATAAAGCAGGACAGACACATTCCTCAATATTCTGACCACACTTGCTAATACAAGAAAGTATGTTGTTACTCTACTCTCTGAAAGAGCAATAAAGGGAATATTTCCTGCTAATGAGAGCAGAACTGCTGTTTCCATAGTCTTACTGCATTGCAGAATGCGAGTGATTCCCTTGTATCTAAATGGAGGGAAAGACATGAATGCCACCAGGATTTTTGGATATTTTCTCTCTTTTTCACTGTGACTATTTCAGATTCTTTAATTTTTTTTTCTATCGACTTTACAGAAATATCTTAATAGGTCATTTGCTGAAAAAGAGGAAGTTGATCCATATCACATCCCTTTTGTGTGCAACCTGTAGAGATGTACACAGGCAGAAATGGTTTAAATTTGTGAGGATCCACCTACACACTGCAGGAGGTGTTAGTTGAAAACTGAGATTTGGCTCTCCGATCCCAATCCTTCACTTACCAGTTTTGCCAGGCTGCAGAGACTAAGACAACTAAGCCGGATGCAAAGACAGTGTCAGGAGCTTGACTGTCGGGTGGCTTGGTTGATGACCCTTCTGCTGCCAGTTACAGAAGCCTAGCTGGGAATTGGGAATGAGGCCAAACTGTGTGAATAATAAAGAGATTATAAACTGAAGCTGGTTTGGAAGAGCGAACAGAGTGTTCCCAAAGACAACACCATGGAAGGAGAGCAGAAACAGCCAAGAGATGACTGTCTGTTGGCCCAGAGCTGGGAGCCCCACTGCTCTTGAGTAATTTCCACATGGAGTAGTCTGAGGAAACCAAAAACTGCCAGATTTGAAAAGAGCAATAAAAGTCTGCTTTTGCTTCTATTGAGGCATGAGATGTGATTCTGAAGCAAGCAGGGTAGCACTTCACAGTATCTGATTAACTGCTCTGCCCCTGTTGGCTTTTGGCATCCCCTTGTTGATTATTGCCCAATGCTGAGATTTAACCTCAGCCAGCAAGGCACAGTTCAAGTCAGTGGCCCCACAGGGCCACTCACTCTTTCACCCCCAGTGGGGTGGGGAAGAGAAACAGAATGGTGAAAGTGAGAGAAGTCATGGGCTAAAATAAAGACAGTTAAATAAGTAAAGCAAGAGCCACATGTGCAAGCAAAGCAAAATAAGGAATTCATTCTATCCTAGCAGCAGACAAATATTCAGCCATCTCCAGGGCTCCATCACCCATGATGTTGACTTGGTTAGAAGTGCCACAAGCCTCAGTATCTCCCTTTTCTTCTGCCTCCCTCAAATTTTATTGCTGAGCATGACTCCATGTGGTATAGAATATCCTTTGGGTCAGTTGAACCCAAAATTATTTCCATGGCAGCCAAAAGCAGCACACACTCTTGTTGAAATGCTAAAGTACAACACAGAACCAAACTGGTTCACTTGAAACCAATTTGACAGGATACCATCAGCCAGGTTTACATGGAAAAGTGAAGTTGGATGGATGTCCTACTGATGTCTTTATCCTTTCAGGAACCAATTGGCTTGAACAAATGGTGAAAGAGTTGACAGATGCCAAATATACAGAAGAGGAAATGAGAGAGAGAATAGATGCTGAAAAGAAGCTAGAGACATTTCAGCGTCTAGAATTTGGGGATCCTGGGATATATGAGGTAAGAAGGAACTGAAAATATTGGCACTGCTCTTCCTTCGGGTAGTAATAGCTGAAAGACAATGGCTGATCTCAGAGGCAATGGAGAGCCTAGAGCCCTAAAAATAGCTATGGTGTACAAAAGTAGCATGTGCTGCTGCCCTTGCTGTCCCAACACAAGGGCCTCAGGGAGCAGACAGGGCGAGAAGCCACAGGGTCCTCCTGCTCTGGACCCAGTGTGTTTAATCAGGAAGGCCTTTTGCTTGGGTGTCCTGTCCTCAGGCCTCTCATGTGAAATGGTGCTTGGTGGCAGAGGTTGGCAGAAGATACACCACCAGTGCATCCCTGTGGGTTTTCCAAGGGATAAGATCCTTCTTCTCTTTTTATTTACTATGACCCATAATTACTGAAAAGGCACACATCACTGCATATGCTATTTCTGTCTTGTCACATTACTTCCCACTTTCTTTAAAGAGGCTGAAGCACCTACCTTCCAGAAGAATTATAGTATCCCATCTGACACCTGATCTCCTGCCTCCTTCTATTTTCCAAAGCAAGGCTAAGGTGAGTCCTCTTTGCATCACATTGCAAAAGCTTTTCACCCTAAATTAGCTCTCCTCTGTGTGAGACGTCTTTTCTTATTTTCATCTGAGCTGGTCAATACACAGTCACATTCCCAAGGCTGAAGAGACAGCTTTCTGCATTAAGGCTGTGAACAAAAATTCTCTCCCAGCAGCAGCTTTGCTGACTTAAGAGGTTACCATTGGTGGACCTGACGCTGGGTGTCATTGTCCCTTAAGATCTCCTTGAAAAAGATCCTTCCAGGTCTGTGTCAGAAAACTGAGCAAGGCAAGGGCTTGTTCTGTCCATTTTAACTTGCCTTCAAAGCCAGGGTACCTGTGGAAAGCCCACCACAGGCTGGGGCTAAGATAACCTTCGGTGGGAATTACTGCAGAGGGAAGCTAGGGTACATCTACAGCCTATTTGTGGCTCTCTTGCTCAGTAGATCATGAACTTATTTCTCTGGATTGGAACTAGGTCAGAACTCTCTCAAAGAAATCACTCAAAAGCTTCTTGTATTCAGCCTGAAGGTCACATTAGCAGCAAGTGGCTTGCCAAAGCTCTGATGTCTTGCTCAAGAAAAGCAATTAGACCAGAATTATATGGTCTGGCAAATTTCAGTGGACAAGTAAGTTTACAGACAACGCCAAGTCAGGTGGGAGTGTAGATTTGCTGGAGTGTAGGAAGGCTCTACAGAGGAATTTGAACAGACAATGGGCCGAGGCCAATTGTATGAAGTTCAATAAGGTAAGTGCCGGGTCCTACACTTGAGTCACAATGATCCCATGAAGCACTACAGGCTGGGGGCAGAGTGGCTGGAAAGCTGCCCAGTGGAAAAGGACCTCGGGATGCTGGTTGAAAGTGGCCGAACATGAGCCAGCAGTGTGCCTGGTGAGCAAGACGGCCAATGGCATCCTGGCCTGGATCAGCAATAGTGCAGCCAGCAGGACCAGGGCAGTGATTGTCCCCCTATACTTGGCACTGCTGAGGCTACATCTAAAGTTCTGTGTTCAGTTCTGGGTCCCTCACTGCAAAAAAATACACTGAGGTGCTGTAGTGAGTCCAGGGAAGGGCAATGGAGCTGGTGAAGGGTCTGGAGAACAGGTCTTAGCAGAAGCAGCTGAGGGATCTGGGATTGTTTAGCCTGGAGAAAAGACTCTGGGGGACCTTATTGCTCTCTACAACTACCTGAAAGGAGGTTGTAGCCAGGTGGGGGTTGGTCTCTTCTCTGAGTAACAAGTGACAGGACAGAAGGACATGGCCACAAGTTGCACCAGGGGAGGTTTAGATCTGGATATTAGAAAAAATTTCTTCACTGAAATTATTGTTGAGCATTAGAAATGGCTGCCAGGGAAGTGGTTGAATCACTGTTCCTGGAGGTATTTAAAAGATGTGTAGATCTGACACTTAGGGACATGGTTTAGTGATGAAGTTAGCAGTGCTTGGTTTACAGTTGGACTTGATGAAGTCTTTTCCAACTTAAATGATTCTGTGATTCATTGATTCTATGTGATGTGTTGAGATGGCATTTTGGTAAGTCAAATTATGTGTTTCCTTCCTCTAGATCCTTGTGCTAGTTCGGAACCCCAAGGACACAGCTGTCTCCTATTACCACTTCTGCAACAACCTACCACTGCTGCCATCCTTCGCCTCCTGGGATGAGTACTTTGCAGTCTTCATGAATGGGAAATGTACTTTGCCCTTCATCCTCTGGCATTTCTCCTTACATGAGGGGCATGCACAGGGCCCTGTACATGGGAATCCTACCCTGACATACCTTACCAAGGCACTCCCAGAACAGGCAGACAGGACCATGTTATAGCAGAAACAGAGAGTACCAGATAATCAGAGTTTTGTCTCTGACTCAGAACGGAGAGATCAGGAGAAAACTTCAGCCTGATTTTTCCATTCTCCCAATAGAGCTTGTGGTTTGGTGCTATCAGAGCTGGGACATTCTGGACTGACCTAGGGAGAAAGGACAGACATGCTGAGCTGGTCACCCCTTCACCCTTCTAATGCCACATTTCAAGAGCTGTCTGGGCTGACTCCTCTGATTTGGTTAAGGGCCTACATTGGGGAGTGCTCTATACAGCTGTGCCTCTTCTTTCTCTGCAGTGGCCTGGGGATCCTACTTTGACTACCTAGTGAAATGGAACAAATACTTCGATAATGAGAGGATCATGACAATAAGCTACGAGGAACTCAAAGAGGTGTGGCATTTCACCCAGCTCTTCCTTGACGAGTGCACTGTGCATCCCTCCTGATATATATGGGTGTGGGGAAGCAGAAACTCCTGGAGCAAGCCTGTCTGCCCCTTCAGAATGGTGTGCCTTTCTGAGCTACTCATGTGTGTTTGGGGGAAGCACATGGAGGTTAGGAGGAGGATAGCCTTGCCTATTTGTGAGAGGAGTCATATCTGGCAGAGGCGCAGCTTCTGTGAGAGAAGAAAAGGCCTTGAAGCTGAGGCCACCATGTGTAGGTTTCTTGGCCTGAAAGGTTTTCTCTTAGAGTTCTTGGAATTCCTTGGTGACATTGTGGGAGACAGCCTCCTCTGCTGGGCTTCCCACCAGGTGCTGGCTCCATGCCCCAGCCACAGTGTCAAATTTTTTGGTTTCACCTCTGTGCTATGTTCCTTTGGGCAGGACCCAGTAATGGGGATGAAAAAGATTGCTTCCTTCTTTGGATTCTCCCTGTGTGAGGAAGACTTTTCCAGAATTGCCGAGAAGACTAGTTTCAAAGCTATGAAAGAGAAATCCAATGAAACCCATGGAAAGTTTGGGGATGTGCTCTTCCGGAAGGGTAAGTCTCTGCAAATGGAGAATCTACCTTCTAAAGTAGAACCCCAGAAGGGGTTCTGAGTATGTTTCCTTACTTATCCATGAACTCACTGGACTGTCCCGGTGAGTTCTCTTCTATGGTGCAACCTGTACAAAAAGCTTCTGCTGTTGATGGGATTTGGGGGCTGTTTGTGAGAAACTTATCTGAGTGCCAGGCTTAAAGACCTCAGTCTTGCTTCTGTGTTGCTCTTTTTTGTGTAGCAGCCCTGGTTACTTAGGTAAGTGAGGTGCAAAGGTGAGGGCCAACACTGGTGAGGTTATGCCAACAATTATGGACTAAATCTGCCTGGGCTCTCTGGTTACTCTTTGCAGAGGGGTTGTGGTGTGGCTGTTTCCTGTTGTTCGGGTGTTGAGGCTGCACATGCCACTTCATGAAAATCCCTTTTGGAGGAGGTGTGCTAGTGGGACAAGGGTCTCTTCAACTTCAAGGGAATGCATTGCTCACTGCTCTGCTAGCCTCGTAGGATCTTCCTGTTACCTACTCAGTGAGAACTTAATATGTCTCCTCTCAATGGACATGTCAGTGATGACCCCAGAGATGGTCCTTTGCAGACCTCGGGCCAGGGTCAGAGCTCTGGCAGCCAAGTTGCTCTCCATGGCATCAAGAATCTTTGGTTCCTGAATATTGCAGGCACGGACTTTTTAAAATCCAATTCTTCCACCACTCTTGGAGGAGGAGGGATTTAGCCTTTCTCCTCTACCACCTACCCCAAAAAAACTTCCCCCTTCAGAGGAATTAATTAATAAATGAGCTTTCCCTTGTGACAAAATCAGATTCCCTTCTTTTCTGTGTAAAAGTTTCATGAAGTCACCTCGGAAAGCCCCTTCTGGGAAGGCAGGGCATGCAGGCAGCCCACCAGCAATGCTCCCTGTGGTCTGGCTACAGCCTTTGCTTATGATCTTTGCTGCCTTGTCTCTCCCAGGAAATCAGACCTCGCAGGGCAATAAATCAGATCCTTCCTGCCTCGTGTAGTCAATGACTCCGCCCCATTGCTGCCTAGATATTATTTTCTCTCAGGAGCATCTTCCTTCAATTTTTGGTACTTTTTGTACACAGGAGTTGTTGGGAACTGGAAAGATGTCTTCTCTGAAGCTCAGAGTGAAGAAATGGACCGGAAATTTCAAGATTCCCTAGGAGGAACAAAGATAGCAAAAAAGATAAAATACGATGTCTACTGCAAGGCCTGAAAATAAGCAGATGAATAGCATGACAGCAAGTCATGTTCCAAAGATGATTTTCCATAGGTAGTTAGTCCACCTTTTTCCTTCCCATGAGAGAAGAGAGAAACCCCTCTGAGAACTACCTGGCACCTCCAAGAATTTGGATGGTAATTCTTAGGTATGTTCTGGGTCTAGAGCATGTACTTTGATTGATGTAACCAAATAAAATGTGTGTATACCTCGAGTGAACACCTAGCATCCTTCCAGAAGGCAGATGGTGCACAGACATCATAGCACCAGTCTGGTGGCATCCCTCTGTCTGCTTCATGGCCTGAAATGGTGAATGAGGCCTCTCCAGGGCTCAGTGATGAGGCAGAGGGACCAACACAGAGCCTCTCCTCTGGCACACAGCGAACTTGACGCAGATATATGTTGTGGGTGTGATCCACCAAATGTCTGTGTACAGGGAGAACATGTTAGTCTAAGTTTAGATCTGTCATGGCTACCACAGTGTTGACAGGTCAGAAAAGCCTGTGACACTTTGGCAAACTCCACATATTGGCATGGTGAAGAGTGGGACTTCTCAAGCCCCAACAGCCATGAGCTCTTAAGTAATGAACAGCTATACTTTTTCTGGAGTGTTTTGCTCCCATTGAACTCTCTGGGAAGGTAAGTGGCAAGTGTGAAAAACCATGATATTCACATGGGAGGACTGGGGGAAATCTCCATGAGAACCCTTAGATAAAGTAGCTAAGCTATGAAAGTGGCTTTTATTCGTCAATAAATACACCTGTGCTACATAGGTATGTTTTCCACACCCTCCTTGCTGATGTCAATGTCCTTGCCATATCTGCAGAACTTGTTGCATGATCCTTTGTCATAACCACTCTTTTGGGAAACCAGAAAAGCTAAGGAACTGCCTGTCTGGCAAAGGGCATTCAGTTCCTTGGAAGAGGGATTTCTTTGCTGTATACCTAGATAGATTTATCTGCAGGACTCTTACACTGAATGAATATTAAAAACCAAGCATCCAGCAACTGAAAATGTAATTCACAAAACTGGGGAATTGTTGAGTCCCTGTCAAGGTTCTGACTGTCCCTGCACAGCGCCTTAGGACTGCTCCTACCCTGCCCCTGGGCCAGGACCCCATGTCAGCCCCTGGTCCAGGTTCTCAGCCCCTGCTCCTGTGATGCCACAGCAGGGTCAGTCTTCAGCTCCTCACAGTCTGCCCTGCCTGGCCACCAGCCCTGCCAAGCTGGACCTATCCACAGACACGCATCCTGGCTGATCCTCAGTCCATTGCCTTTCCCAGGAAAGTGTCTGATGTCTGGGGCTAGGGCTGCCCCAGAGCACCGGGCTGGAGGGTGAGATGGGCTCGGACTTCCATGCCCTGCCTCATGTCTCCCTGACAGGGATAATGGGGAGTGCTGCAGATTCAGCTTTGATGGGCCACTCATAGCCTGCTTCCCAGGCAGATTTTCTAAATGTCTGTGCAAGAGCTGCCCATGTGAAATTGCTCTGCATGGAGAGGTATGTTTGTTTGGACCTGATGATTCTGGGTTTGCAGGTTTTCATTTCCTGAAGAGTAGAAGTTCATCTTACTCTGGGCTTCCATGGATGAAAAAAGACAAGCCACCACGACCTGAATTTGGAATTAGCAACATTTTAACCTGCTACTTAGTACAGGTGCTTTACTATTTATTACACAGTGATATCAAAAGATATCTAGATAACAGAAAACATTGTGCAATCTCAGTGTCTGCAAGGAGTTGAACAAGTTGTTGAATAAGGGAACAAGCCTGATCAGAAATGGAAAACAATCACTGAAATATTCAAAAGGCTTTTATTAAGACAAAACAGTGACATCACAAGGTCTGTTGGGGTTTTTTTTCTACAAAGATTTTTTTGCAGCCTAAGGGCCCTTAGCAGCCCAGAAACTTTGGAAGCTCTGAATTTCTTTTAAACCAGGAGTGATGATGTGATTCTCGCCAGCTTTCCTAAAATGTGTGAGTCTGTCTTACTTGATGAAGTGTCCACTGCTGCAGTCCAAAGGTGTGTGACTGCACATAACACAGCAATAATGCCCATGACAAATTAATGATGACTTCAGACTTCTGTGGAGGCACAAGAGCAGGGGGTGTTCCATGGAGGATGCCAGAAGGACTTGTGTTTCCACACTTTCTTCATTGCAGGATGTAGGTCATTTATTGGTGCTCAGTGGAGGTATAGGCACACCTGCCACCCAGTCTCTTGGACCCTTTTTCTCTCGCTTCCCATGCCTTTCAATCCCAGTGTTTGGAGTACTGGTTACCTTCATGCTTTCTGCCAATCACTTAGAGAAACAAGTTAACAGGCCATTTCAGGAAGTTAAAGAAAAGAAGGAATTGATGTTTTATCTGCATTACATCCACTTAAATTGTTTTTTCTCAGACAGGAAATGTATGAAATTGTCTTATGCAAATATCAAAAGTGTTTTAGAGGTAATTTGATGTCTGAGTTGTAACATCTCAAATTTCCAAACAATCTTAAAAGAACTGTGTTAGAAAATGCTTTATGTGAGTCATTTTTAATGTAATATGGTCAAAATTCAACTCAATTAGATGATGTGGTGGTGAATGATGAGTAAGCTGAGATGGATGGAGCCTAACTTTCAGTTCTACAGAGGGAAAGGACTTTTGGCTTGTAAACAACATTTTTTCACAGAAATTATTGTGATATGACTTGGAGAGAAGAGGTCAAACTCTCCTGATAGTTAAAAGACTGAAACTGGATTTGGTTATTAGGAGATAATGTAATGGTTGCACAGAAACACCTCTAAAAGCAGTAAAAGCCTTGGATCTTTTAGTCTGTGAAGACTGTTAATTTTAACTGATTCCTCCAATTTTAAAAATTTTCTATTCAGAAACTGGTAAACTGTATTTCTTTTTGACTAAGCTGTCATTCCAGGCTGTTTTGCATTTACTTCTAGGTATATAGTCATCAGTCTTTGTTGATTTGTGAGATCTTATAGTTTCTCAGCTGATGTTACCCAGTCCTACTTAAAGGATTTCGTTCTTCTGACCTCTCAGTCTGTGCATGCTTATGGGTGTACAAGCTGGAAACCTTGAGTCTAACGAAAGTCCCTTCCTAAGACACACTGTACTTAATACTTTTCCTTGCTTGTTTTATTCCGTTTCAAATCTAGTTCATGGAACTATCACTTTCTAGTAAAATGTTTATTTTGTATTCACTTCCAGTCCCATTAAATAGAATGAAAAAATTGTCTTCCAGAAGATTGATATCAATCTCATGTGTTGCACCATTTGTGCCTTTTGAAAGTGAGGCTAAGGGTAAATCTTTTTTATTTAATCTGAAACTATATAGCATTTTCATACAGATTAGTTTTTCATTTCCTGTCTAAAATGTCTTTTCTGAGATTTTATATAGGTTTTAGAAGGGTAATTATACATTTTCAAATGTGAAGTGATAAAGTGCTCTTTACGAAGACCAAGGACACCTATTCTCTTGTAGCTGTGGCTCCACAGGCTGCTGCTGCCTTCACTCATCCCTGCCAAAGACAAATGCTCCTTCAAATTTCCTTGGGGAGTTGCCCCATTGCCTCCTTCATCCCAAAAATTCAGACTAGGATATCTTTAAATTGACTGTTAAAGGATCTTGAGTTTTCCAAAGCTTAGAGGTGAGCCTAACTAGACCTTTTCACTACAGACCATAATCACTGAGACAACTGTAAAATTCTAAAGGCTACATGTACGCTTAGCTAAACTAGGACAATCAATGTTTAAATTATAGAAATTCAGTTTCTTCTGGGTGAGAACATAGAAATATAACAGACCTTTCCCCTCACAGTTCTTTGTCTCAGTCCAACAATATTTTGTAGCATTTTGGGTTGCAGCAGGCCCCACACAGGCTGAAGATTCCTGCGTAATTAAAGCTCATGGCTGGCCCAAAGGGTAGGCTTACTTCCCTCTTCTGTCTGCAGTTGTCTGCTCCTTCTTTTGCATGAGCTCTTGTGTTTGTCTAGCACCCCTAGCTTTTTGAAGCAGCACGAAACACACACTTTTGCTGGCAGCAAGCTGTCAGATTGTCCCAGCTGTCTTGCACAACCTCACCCTTGATGCCTCTGGGTCACTAAGAAATAATTTCTCTGTTGCTTCAGAGACTTGGCTCTGCTGTTTTCTGCTTCTTTCAGGCATCTCCTAATATCTGCCCTTGCTGCAGGCTTCCTTTCCACTGGGTCATGCCCCCATGCTCCAGAAGAATTTCCCAGCGCAGGGCTCTCCTTCACTCAGAGCAGGGTAGGCACAGCAAGGCAAAGGGGCAACCCCGTGGCTGGCTATGGAAAGGGAACAGGGTAGGCACAGCACTGTGGGCATGCACTGACATACACCATCCCTCTCCCTCATCCATGGGCAGGGGCAGCAGTGGTTGCAGATACGTTGGAAGTCACAGTCTTTTAGGCTGGGGGAGAAACTGGACTTGTTTCTGTAAGGGGAACTTTAGACCCGAAGTCCAGTGGTGATCATTTCAGGTTTATTGCATTCCCGCTGGTTGTTTTACCAAGTACCTCATTCATTATTTGAAAAATATAGAATGTATTTCATTGCTGTCAAGAAGCAGCCTACTATCAAAGGTGTGCATTCATTATTTTTAAAACAGGGTTGACAATTTTTTAAAATATTAAAAACATATATTTTCTGAGCATTTAACATATTTTTCCAGCCACTTGGCTGCATATTTATGGGGTTTTTTTTTTTCATATTAGATCCAAAATATCAAAGGTAAAGCCTGTTTCAGTTCTACTTTTACTTGTGCTCCTAGTAAGAGTACTTCACAACTTTATGAATTGGAGAGGTACTTTCCATTGTCTAGAAAGATGTTCTGATTATGAACGTGTACACGTAAAAATAGTTGTAGCTAAAGTAAGCCTAGCTTTTTGGCAAAGAACAGAAAATTAGAGTTTGAACTTGTGTTTGACAGAAACTCAATTTTCTGATACTGTGTTATTTATGTCTTTCCACCAGAAAAGTATGCCAACACTTTAGCCCTGAATTCCTCCACCCTTGAAATAATTCTCATGTATTATTTTTAAGGTTCCAAAAACACAGATGTGGTTCTGCAGTGAACCTCTCCTAGCAAGCGACTGAACCAGTGTTTAATGACAGGGGCTGGTTTTGTGCATTTGGCTTGTTCTCTCCAGTTAGTGCATGTTTGCTGCAGCGGGAACCTGGCAAGGGGAACTGTGGAGGGAGGCCACTGTACCCTCTTCAGTGATTCCTGTGTGCCTCCTTACCTCCCTCCAATTTTCTCATGGCTGGCAAGAAGCAAATCTGGGCTGCCTGGGCAATGTTCATTTATCAGAGAACTGCTCTGCCTGAAATCCAAGGGAAAAGGGAAGGATAGACTGAAATGTCAGGACAGGTTGGACATAGCCCTCAGACTTCTGGTTGGACAGTGTTTTCTAGGCCTTATTTTTCTGCAGACATGTAATTGTTTACAAACTGTGCAAAGCACAACATCACAGCAATCAGACTGGTGTTATTGCCTGGAGATTTGCTTATATTAATAGAAACAAAAAAACATTGAAAAGTGCTAGTTATGTATGATTCAGTAAGAGTTTATTAAAGTCCTGGGAACAAAAGAAAAATTTTCACTGACTGGTTTATGGTATGGTCAGTTTCATTCATTTTTCTTGCTTGCAGTAAAATATCAGTTACCTATTTTTGAGGCTTTGTTGTTGCTATTTGTAAATATTCCAAAGACAATACATGCTGAGTACTATATCCTGCATAAAATGGAGCAGTAAAATTTTTGAGTGGCAAATTTTTGGAGGGGAAAAAGGTATGACATGACAGTGAGAAAGACTGTTATCATCAAAAAATTCATGTTCAAAAATAGAGAGATCAAAAGTTCTGTGAGAACATATCTTACAGACATAGATGATGTTAATTATACCACAGACATGTATGCTAAAACATTTGAAGAATTCATTTAGAAGGTTCTTCCAGAACTGAAATCTAATAAAGCACCTCTGAATATCCTCCTGCTATATAGAAAAATCTTCCTTCCATCTTTTTCCTCCATAGACAGTTTACTGTAAAGAAAATTAAATACAGTCAAGGAACCAGGAACAATTCAGAATTCAAACTGTTATTTATCCCAGCTAGTGCCTGGACATTATGCTTCATTGCTCTTTAGTTCCTTAATCCTTGCTTCACAGTCCAGGCCCCACAGCTGAATATAAATCTGAAGTCATGAAAGGAAGGTAGTGGTGAAGAGGAAGAAGAAACCCTTTCTTCTCTACAAAATGCATCTATGCTTTCCCTGTCACTGAATACTTTTTTCTCTTCAACATTGGCTTGGGAATTGACTTGCCTGTACAGTTGAGTGAAACAGGCATTTCAGTGAGGAGTAACTAAAGTCAATAAGCTATGAGGAATCAAAGGAGGTGGGGTTAATGCTTTTTAAAGTTAAGCATATTTAACTTTTAGTCAGATTATTACTGAAATCATGTGCAGCAGGTCAAAATGACCCATTAAGATCTGTTCAATGATTCTTCAAAATAGAAATGATCAGGAAATTGCTGTTCCTTCAAGTAACATTAAAATAATGTGTATTTATGCAACATAATTGCTGACTTTTATTGAAACTTGAAATATCAAAACACATTTTTGGAAAAGAAATGGAAAATTTTGCATGAAATTTCAGTCAAAAAGCCTTTTTGTTCTTGGAAAACATTTTGGCAGGAGCTCTTAACATATAGGCTGAAATGCATTTAGGAACACTAAAAATTGGTTTTGGATATGACATAATTCTAATGAAATCCTTTGGCAAAGGCGGAATTTTCCAACTGCAAGCAAAAATGTACTAAAGAAGATAGGCTTCACAAACAAAACCACTTTGTATTACAAGCCATGTGCCCAATGCTCTCTATAAAGATTCTCAGCTCCCAAAGTATGCACATCTACACAGAGATGTTAATCCCCAGTCTTTTGACAGAATCAGGACAAATCTTAGATGTTCACTTTCATTCCTACATTGCCTGGGATATGTTGGCCATGTATGAATCGCCAGGGAGCTCATTTTCAAAATTACAGAATATTTATTTTCCATGGATATCAGTAGATAGTGATAAAATGGAGTAACTCTTAAAATCAGACCTTTATGACATCATCACAAAGATACATAAACATACTTTGGAGGGAAATTTTGCCCAATATATTATTATATTTTTTAAAGGTCCAACACATTGTCATGGAATTTAAATTATAAGACTGAACTGAAGAGTTAACTATAAAATATGGCTCCTATAGATGGAGTTGAAAACTGCATTGCGGTAACATGAAATATGCGCTTGGCAAAAGTGTTTAACTACTGTTGCATGTGTCCTCTCATATTGGTCTAACTCCAGATGAAAAATGTCTTCTAAGTGTCTTCTTCACAAAGTCTGAAATAGATAGGCTGCTACCCCAATATCACAGAGCTTGCTTCCTTAGTTCAGCATCTCCCTGTCCACTGGGCCAGTTCCCTGGGAAACATGCTTTTGTCTCACGACCCTGCATCTTCCCAGAACACTCACTCTTACAAATAGAGTCATGCGTTGTGTCAATGAATCTACCAGGGTTTCCTGAAAGGTAGTGGTAGTACAGTGTTTCCCACTTGCGTCATTTTGTACGGACAACATACCCGTGCATTAGGAGAAAACTCTGCCCACTGCTTCCCTCCCTATTCTGCCTCTTAGATTTTCTCAGTGGAGCTGGGACCCAAAGCCTGCACACAGCAAACCCACTCAGGAAAAGCCTGCAGTTACACTGCGGGAACTCTGCCAAAGCCAGCACATAGTTCTGTATCAGAATCAGATGTTGGGAGCAAGAAGGGTAGCTGGGAGTCCTCGACTAGTGAAAGTTGAAGCAGCTGCAAAGAAGACCAGTTTCAAAGCTATGAAAGAGAAACCCTCAGAAACCAAAAAGCATTTTGGAACGTTTTTTCAGAAAAGATGAACTGACAATTCTTTGTAGGCAGCTGTAAAAAATCTGTTGTAATTCTTAGTATTTATAATATCTCTCACAATTGTGCTTATGTAGCTCATGTTATACAGAAAAATATGAGAATGCATTTACAGAATGATGTCAAGTATCATTGAGGCTACCTAGGTTCAGCTACCTAAAATCTGGGCATCTAAGTTTTTATCTAGGTATCTCCCTAACGGAGAGAGGGAAGTATTTGCATCAGGAAGCTCATTATTCTATTGTTAGATGTCAGCCTTGGTGTATTACCTTGTTGGAGTACTCTTCCCCAAGACTATTGTGTCCTCTGAGGAAGTCTCATCCAAAAATACAATTTATTTATCACTTATTCAGGAATAATAAGTGCTATGTTATGGGAAAATGGGACATATTAAAAAAAAAGTGAATGATAGTTTGTCAGCTGAGCAATACAGATCAGTTACTGCACACTCCTCATTATATTAATTCTAGATTTTCCTCACCAAGGCTAAGCTTGAGTGATCTGCTCTATTTGGCCTTGGTGGAAGGAGCTGGAGTCTTACAATTTTGTCTACTGGTCAATACGACGTGAAGTTTCTGTGAAGAAAATAAAAAATCACTTGGATTTTTATATCCTGTTGAGAAATTCCATTAACTCCGTGAATATTATGTTTGCTTTTAGATGAAGCTGTATATGGCTTCTTGTATGAGAAGAAATGTTTAATATTTTGAATTGTGTTTAAGCAAGAATTAAAGTACGCAAGTGTAATATTTTTCATCCTGTGAACCACAGCTCAGGTGCTGCCTAACCCCAGAGGTGAAACAACTCCATTTTCATCTTGAAGGTCTCTAGACACCCAAACTGCTTCAAGACATGTCCAAGAACTCTTCTGTATTAACAGGCTCTGAACCCTGGGGCTCCTTGAAACCATATACAGCTCATTGAACTTCACAGTTCGATCTCATCTTTCCCTCATACTCAGCACTTTTGGAGTATGAGGGATCTTTATGAGCCTCCATCTGGACCTCTCCAGATGGGAACAGCTGAAAATGCTAATAATTTTTAGAAACCTTTTGCAAAGCATGTAGTGTTGATTCTCCAGAACAGCATTCAGTACAATAAAATGCTTGCTAATACTGGTCTGCCTACACAAGCCCAGAAGAGCAATCTTGGTTTTACTAAGATTGTATATTTAGCCTAACACTTTTAAAATGCTTTCTTCACCTCAGAATTACTTGGAAGCTGAAAGGCTCACAACAGCTCTTCTGGTAATTGCAACCTGGCTTGAAATTCTTGGCATTGGGCTGAGGAAAAATGTGCCAAACTGGGAAGCAGGGTCTTCTGGTGGCCTGAAGGGAAACATTGGCAGGAAACTAGGGCACTGTGGGGAAGACATTTGACAACTAATGGCATATGAAATAGTGCATATATGTTGGTTAATATAGCACAACATAATTATTGGCTTTCCCTGCAAAAATATTCAAGAAAATAAAAAAGAAATTCCCATTTCTAGCAGTTTCTCTTCCCTGAACTGAAGTTTACAGACTTCCCACAGAAACTTAATTTAAAGGCCACTTATCAAAGCCAGATTCTTCTGCACAAAGTTGTGTCTGAGAACAATTTTTCAGATGCTCCTTCTCTGGCATGCTGAGAGGAGCTGGGCAGTTCGCACAAGAGTTCCAGTTTCATCCCATTTAAAGATTATCTAAGCAACATGCACTTGGGACAGCATCATAAGCCCTCTCTACAGTTATTGGAAATCAATAAATCTCCCTGGATAGCAAAGGATGAGTCTGATTTTAGAGGTGTTGAATCAACTCCAGTGTCCACTGGCACTACAGCAACTATGCTTTTGTTGGTGCTGTAACTAAGCTCATCAGACGAAAGCTTTCATGGTATTAATAAATCCATTTATTAGCAAGGATGGATTGAATATTTAGGCAATGCAGTTTTCATTTTATCCCAGTTTTAAAATATGCTACCACTCACTGAATACAGAAGATGTTACTAGAATTTTATAGAGATAAAACTAAAAGAGTTCCATAAACTAAACAGGAGAATCACAGGAGTTATTGCAGAAACAGAGGGAAGAACATCCTCTCCAGAGTCAGCCCTATTGAATTCTGTAATGAGAACAGAATTGCCTTTAAAAAACTTCCAGAAAAAAAGATAAATTAGGACTCTGTTAAGTTGGACAAAAGTACACAGAAAAGTAAAAGAGTTTTCAGCCTTGCTGTGCCTGTAGAATTTCCATCAGCACTGATGGTGAGGAGGGCATAAACACACTGTGGAAACAAGGACTGTGAAATGGCCAAGCTTCCAGTCAGGCTGTTTCTACTTTACTAATAGACAACACTCATTTATGTCTCAGGGATTTGCATTAATTTCAAAAGGGAGAGGCAGAGGCCTTTAGTGTCACTTCCATATCCTTTGATAACCTGGTGGCATTTTGATTTCAGTAAAGGCTTTCCTTCTCTGTGCTCTAACAGAAGCAATATAGCCTGCACATCTGTCAATGCTTTCAGAGACATCCTGTGCTCCTAAATTGCTTGCTGCAATGTTTCACAAAGGACACCTGAGGGCAGAAGTGATTGACCGCTTTCCAGAGCGGGGCAGTGGGGAGCAGGAACCTGGAGCCCTGTGTGCCCCTTGGCCAGGTGTGAGCTGTGTTTGAGTGATTCTGATGGGGCCACTGGGGTGGCTTTGCATGGACAGGCCTCTCCCAGCCTGGCACTCTGAGCTGCTTCTCTACAGTTGCACTGGAGACCCATCCTCCTCCTCCTCCTCCTCGTGACTAAACTGAAACCAGATGGTACCTCCCAAGTGAACAAACACTTCTTTCTTCATTTAGTGAAAGAGTAATGCACACAAAATGTTAAAAATTCAAAATACAAAAAGTGGCATAATAAATGTGGTTCTGTGGCAAAGGAGTCACATGGCTATGAAAAGACTTGTTAGATACATCTTGATAAAAAATCAGGCAGATTTAAATAGCCTTACCAGGAAAAAAGAAATAAGGAGTACATTTTCCCTTTGAAGTTTTGAGAAGGGTAGCAATAACAGATTGTACAATTTTAACTAACCTCACTAAGTATTTACATGCCTTTTTTTTTCCAGCTTTTTTTCCCCTCAAGACAGCTGTGAGCGGGCAGCATAGCTACTCACACTTTTGGATACTCTGCAAAAAGAAATGTTGGTGAGGCTTTTGGATATATTCTCCCATTGTCTTCTGCATCACAGTGCAACATGTGGACAGGATTTTCTGTGCCAAAAGGACCAAGAAGATTCTTCTGTGCTATTACTGTCACTAAGAATAACTGATTCTGCTGGCAATGGAAAATGCAAAATTTCAATCATGATCGATCTGATTTTTCAATCTCATACCGTAGGGTACATGTGAGGAAATATTGTGGCCACATCTGATTATCTTATGTAGCTTTAGATAACAGAAAATGCAGTGCTTTATAAATCCGAAATATCTAAATCAGGGTTTTTCTAGGGGTGAAACCAGTTTTCTCTAACTCAGACTTGTCCCCTTGGCAGCTGGTGTCTCTCACCCCATGGACAGAGCCTGCCATTTGTACAACTTGTTCAGCCAAGAGCTGAAAAAGTACATCATGAATGATATTTCATCTCCAGATGTTCCGTGCAATGCATCCTTGCCACAGCTCAGTTGAAGCCCTTTGAGGCCAAAGCAGGGCAATCTAAAATAATATGCCAAGTGAATGAAAGATGTTCAATGTATTTTACACAGATTTGAACATCTGTGGTACTCAAGGAAGATCTCATGGATTTCTGCAAATCATAGAAACATGAAATCATTTAGGCTGGAACATGCAATTAACTTCACAACATTGATGAATTCGATGAATTTTTATCCATGTTTTATGTCTAGGGAGATTGGCACAGAAAAGATAAGTAATTAGCCCTTGGGAAACAAAAGTATTTTGTGCCCCAGAGGGAAGCAGAACCCAAGCAAGTCAAGCAGTAAACCTGCCCATATCTTAGTTTCCCTAACACCATTTTGTGGAACAACTGTTTCTAATTTGGAGGAGATGACAAACAGCAGTTCAAGGTTACAAAGAGGTATTGTGCTTTATAGCAATAAAATGAGAAGGGAAATGCATTTCTTCTCTGCTGTTCTTCTTATAGGTGTCTAATGGCAATTGACAAGTCCAATAACACAAAATATAAATCCATGTAATTCATTAATCAGGCTTTCACCTTTCATGAAGCTGGTTTAATTTTATGCTTGCTGCAAGGATAAAAAGTGGTGGAACAGAGCAGTAGGTATTTCTGTCTGAATGCAGATACATCTGCATGCTTGTGTGGTGGGGGAATGGGCCGTGGGGGTGAGAGGTCCTACAGTCAGGACCAGGAGGATCATGGCTCTGGTGGATGAGCTCCAGGGCTTCTGAGACTCCAGAATTGCCATGATGAGCCAACAGCTGCCAGGTCCTTCTCAGTCCCATCAATGGCAAATGGCACCATCTCCAATAGCTGAGAGGCGAAGGTGGTCACAAACCCAGAATAGCTTCCTGGAGCCAGCAGTCAAGGAGTGTGGGGCAAAAGAATCCCTCTGGAAAGGCCGAGTCCTGTTTTGGATGTGGATCGGTGTGTGCCCTTCTCAGAGTGTTGGGGGTCTGAGCAAATGGTCTGAGCACTGCTGAGGTTTACAAAAAAGTCTGTCAACAGACAAGCATGGTTGCTTCTGTGAAATTTGGGAGGTAATGCAAGAGCAGATACTAGGGTCACGGTCTATTTGAAAGCATACTACCCAGTTTCTATATCCTACTGTATTATCAAAAAATTACTAATGAAGTAACAATACTTTGGGGGAATTTTTTGGGAAGGGAGTGATTGTAATTCCTAAAACAAACAGAATCAGAAGAAATGGAACCTAACCGTGGGACATAGTATATTGCACTGAGATTTTTTTCTATGGAAGGGAAAAAAGCAGAACTTGGTTAGGTAAATGCCAGCATGCACACTGAGAGAGTGCCCTGCGGGGTGACTTTCCAGCTCTGTCATATGAAAGATGCTTTCTATGGCATATCTGTGGTTGTATGATTTTTTATACAGGCTACAGTTCTCCTGCCTTCCTCATCTTTAGGATACTAGCCAGCTGTTAATAGCAGGAAAGAAAGGTGGAAAGGTAGGGATCCTGATTTTGTGATGTTTTTGGAAGAAGAGTAGAGACACTGCTGGGTTTTACCTGCTCTGGGCAGATTCCTGGTGACTTGCACAGCATTGCATGATAGAGACAAACAGAAGAGAAATTGCAGAAATATATACCCTGGGCTGGAGAGGTGAAAACATTGGTTTTGCTGCACTGAGGGCTGTGGTTGTGAACTCAGCAGCGCTTGTGCATTACAGAGATGCAAGATGGAAGGGACCATCTGGTTAGTGGTGTCCTGCTTTTTCTGAGGCTCCTTCGATCTAGCCAGTTTCAGACATATACAGTGGCAGCAAAGTCATGACCGAGAACATACTGCATCCTACTGGAGCTACTACTTTGTAAATTACACGATAAAGTGAATTAAAGATAACTCCAAATTCTCCATTTTTTGTTATTAAAGATTGGATACTCCTTCAAGTGTGGCAGCCTTTGGGTGTTATAAGCCCTGAATTCAGGGCTCAGTACATAGCTGTTAGGAAGGCCAGACCTTGGCAGTGCTGTTTGTAAAGCCTCCCTAAGCCAGGAACTCAAACGACACTTTCACGTTCAGCTGAGGCGCGGGGACATCCCATCTGTGTGACGAAGCAGCTGTTGTCCCTGGCCCCCTCCGGCCAGCACTGCCTCAACACAGACTGTCATACAAAAGTTCCCATCGCAGGGACTCCCGCCGCGCCCCGCGCAGACCGAAACCGCTGTAAATGCAGCGGTGTGACTGCACTGACGACCTTGGCACTGTTGTTTGGCATTGCCTAATAACGAGAAAAACCGCGAAACCCGACAAACCAAAAGCTGCTCTCGCCTTCAAGGGTGTGAGCGCTAGGTGTCACTGCAGCCCAAGGAAAAGGCAGCATCCCAAAGGTCCCAGAAATGGCCAGGCAAAAAGTAATTTTTTTACATTTCAGAAAAAGTTGATTCTGGTGGTGGCAATGAAATTTGGAAAAAAAAAAAAGGCAATCATGTTATATATACAGACATAACTATAAATGTATGAATTTTATTCTGAAGCAAAACAGTAAATTGATGTCTATTCCAGGATCATTTTTGTTAGCACAGTGAGAGAGCTCTCATCTTGCTTCAGCTGAAGACTCCCTTCTTGAAAAAAGTCCGCTGTACTGAAATTGGTCAGTGTAATTACCAGCAATTTTAGATAACTGATATAACACCACTAATATAACCTAAGACAAGTGAGGCACAAGAGAATAAGGAACAGTATGTAAGAACTAAACCAGAAACACGCCTGTGGGAAAAAAGCCATACATCTTCAACACCTCAAATTGCTCACTCATCTTTCTTAAACTTTTTTATCTTTTCCCCTTATTACTTTCCCTCTGCATCCTAGATATCCTTATTTCCTCTGCTCTTTCAGTCTAAATTTGTTCTGAAATAATTGCAGACATTGTGAATTAGAAAAATTAGAGTGACAAGTAAGAATACTTGTCAGAATTTACACTCAGAGCAAATGAATCCTTGTATTTCTTCGTGTCTGGATTTCATCATTTGGTGATTTATAATGTAGAAGAGCAGCGTGAATGAGAAACAAAGTTCTGGCAATAGATTTAGGCTTTTTTCAGTCTTTTGACTAATGTTGGCTTCTGTCAAAATAACCCCCCATAAAACCTTACATAACTCCCTTGTGAGTTCTTCCTATGCCAATTAAGTTTAAATGAAATGTAGTGGCTTTTTATTTACTTTTTAATTTTTTTATTTATTAAATGTGTCCAGACAGCCTCTGGTTACCATTAGAAATTTGCAAATAAAACAAATGGCTTATTGATGTGTGTCAACTCAGCTCAGAGTCCCCTCCAGGATAAACTAGACATGGTCCCCACCACATCCTCAGGCAAAGGCCTGAGCAAACAGATGAACCATGCATCCTGCCCAAAAAATAACAGGCTGGGATACTGGCAGACCAGTGGAGGAAATGATATTCACAGGTAGACAGATCTCCTACTGGTGAATAGGTAGGAGGCATTTCCATGATAAAATGCCCCTGCTAAGAATGACTATCTCTGCTGATCTTCTGCAAAGAAAGAGAGGGGGACGGGGAGGTAGTTTGGTATCTGTCTTGCCTTCTCCCAGCAGTGGGCTCAAAGCTTAGTTCTGCAATCACCCACTGGTAGGAGTACTTTCCACTGAAATGAGTGGGTAATTATGCATCCGAAAAGGTTTCTTGAGGAGGTGAGTCACAGGACTGGCTGTTGACTTTGCAGATGTAAGGAAAGGATACAGATTCAGGGTGCTGAGTGAGCTGCTCTTGACCCTGCTTTGAGTAGGGGGGCTGAACCAGAGACATCTAGAGCTCCCCATCCCACCTCAGCTATGCTGTGAAAGTTTTTTTTCATTTCTAATTCCTAGGTTCATAGTCTAAGTTACAGAGAAATGATAGAGAAGTTGAGATTCTGGTTTACCCCTTTGTAGAGGAGAAAAACCAGTGCGTTCAAAGATGTTGTAGTAGGATCAAAGTGCTCTAAAAAAAGAATGTGACCTCATGGTGGCCTACCAAATTTGCTCTAGTTTAGTTTAGGAACTGTCTTTTTTCACCAGGTTACTTCAAGTGTAAAATTATCCTGTCAAGAATGGGTGTTAGCAGGTTAAAGAGCTGCAGACTGATAAATGCAGATCTCCTCGGTCATGCTTGATGAGAGGCACTTACATGCCACATGGGCTGCCAACATGACAATCTATCAACTCTGTAGGTGTCCAGACCATAATTGAGGCAAGCTGGCAGATGACAGACAATTTTTCACAAGATATGAATATCAAGATCTGTGACACACTGTTAACATCAGAGCTTGTACAAAAAAAATTGATTTAAAGGTGAGCTGAGGTAAACTGGAAAGTTTTGGGTAGTTGGGATTTTTTAGGGTTTAATTACTAGTTAATTTATAATTATGAGAGAGAAGTTCACATGGTTAACATGAATTTAGCTTAAAACAAGGTTTTTCATAATAAATTGTGTTGTTTTATGTCAAGACCTACAACAAGGGTCCAGTTCCCTGAATAAGATGAATGTCTCACAGACCACTTGAATTACTTAATTCTCCTTCTGATATTCTTACTATGGAGTAGGGATATGCTGCTTCCTTCTGCCTTACTCGGTAATAACAAGATCTAGTGCTTCTCTGTCTTCATGCTCTTGGTGTGTTTGGTGCCATCCCATCATTCTCCTTTCTTCTTCTGTCCTCTGCTTCCTCTCTTCTCAGCTTATTTGCTTTCATCTGGTCCTGTTCATGACTTTTCCATAAACTTCATGTTCCTTGCTCATTTTTCCTCTCTCCTTAAACATAAGCTCTCCTTCACCAGGGCCAATTCTGTAAATATCTGAGTCTTGCTGAATCACTCACTAATATCATCCCCACAGACTTCTCTTGAACAATCATTTCCAACAGCACATCAGCACATCATGACTGCCAAAGAAGCCGCTTGAATGGAAACAAACTGCAACTCAACGTGCCCAGTGTGACACCAAACACATGTGATGTCATTCCACAACCACAAAACTTAGTGTTATTTTGTTGTGATTTTCCCCAGCCACCAGTACTGGACTAGCAGCTTCACAAAGAACAGTTATTTAATGGCAGCTGTGTAAGGCAGAGAGTCGCAGCTAGTAGCTTGAGAAAGCTGTGATTTGATTTCATCCTGGCCAGCCTGAAAGTCTGAAGCATCTGACATTACACAGGCCCAGACAAACAAAGGACATAAGACAGTGATTTCATAAGAGGAATTGAGCTGTTATAATAAGCTTAGGAACCAAGAGGTGAACAGCAAAGGTTAAAGAGAGCATGTGGAAAGACAGTCTACTTTTCTTCCAGGATAAGAGGAAAAATATTTGTCTTCTTTCCTCTAGCTTGGAGCACAAATGAGCTCTCTCCTTTCTTATTAAGTAGAAGGATCATATGATGAATGAAAATATGGAGCTTGATTTTGGCTATAAAGTAGCAATCCAGACATAGTCTCTTTCTAGCCCTTGGCCAGCAGTCACTTGAGCACTATCATGTACTGTATATGGTAGAGTATTTAGCCTGTCCCTTTTCAATAACATATAGCACAGCAGTTAAGATGAGAAGATCGAGATCAAGTGGAGTGAGACAGACGTGGTTCTGCCTTCTAATGGCTGTTTCTCTAAAAGAAGGAGTGAACAGACCCTGCCTTGCTAACCAGGAAAAATAGACAGAGTTATTGGTATTAAGCGCTTGAGCTAAAACTCAGAGAAAGTAAAATTGAAGTATCAGCAGATTCTTCTCTGTGGCTTTCCATAACGGAGAGATGCTAGAGAACCCAAAAAAGCAGGCACAAGTACATGTATGTACCATTTTCCATTTACTTCCTGTCAGGAGACAGGAGACCTTCCAGAGGTATCTCTGTTTCTTTTTTTCTTTATCCATCAGGTCACCAGACCCATATATTTGTCTTGCTTATTTAGATCAATTTTAAATAATACTTGGGAAATTTCTGCTGTTTGGTCAATAACACATCTAATGAAAATATGACAGGAAGTGTTTAGCTTCCCCTATTCATCAAATCCTAGTCCTCCCTAAGAAACACAAAAACTTTATTTGTTGTAAATGCTGGGCCATAAAGCTTCCTCTGCTTTTAGTCACAGAAATTTTATCTGCTGCCTTGTCTTGCTGTGCCAACTCCATGCTTCTGCCATGGCCAAACATGATATTCCCAGTGTTTATGATAGATTGAAGCTACAGTGACAGTAAGTTCAGACATATGTTCCAGGCATGCCTGTACAAGCATCATGGAAAACTCTGAAAAACTTCTGGTTAAGTTTTTCCTCTGTAACTCTGTGTTTTCAGACCCTTGCTAACAATTCAAGATATAAAGTATTTATTTTTGTAGACGTCTACTCTGATTCTCAGAAAATCCACAGAAATATTAATATTTCACATTGATACTTTCCCCTGAATATACTTGCTTCAAAATTTGTATTCCATAATTTGCCTATCTGCAAAATTTGAGCCTGGTTGTGACAGGCTGCTGGCATCATATGGTATCATTGCTGTTATCTGGGTTTGATAAACAGGAAAACATTTACTGCAAGAACTGTTGCAAATGCATTTTTTTGAATAGTCTCGTGGGAGGATATTCAACCAACTTTACTAAGCATTACTAGGCATTCATGCCAATGAAATGCAATCACTTCAGTGTTTAAGGAAAAATTGAAATGTCACCGGGAAATAGAAAATGGCATAAGTATATATATTTTTTTGCAGTTATAGAAGATTCTTGGATAATTTTTTCAGTTCTGATTTTCTGGAATTTGAAATAGATTTGTGAATTGGTACATTTCTACAAAGAATAAAATGCCATTTTAGTTGCTCACAGAACTGCAATATATCCTCACAGATTTCATTGGAGCTTTGTATTTCAGCTCAGGTTATCAACACCAAAATCTGTAGGACAGAAATAGAAATTCCATGGAGTTTTTTAGAGACTGATTGGTTTTCTGCTGAGTTCACTAAATGTACAAAGAAATATGCCAAACATCTCTGTATTTAAACCACAAATTTGCATTTTATCATTGCCACATTCCAATTTGCTTATTTGTCTTTCTTTCTAGGTGTCAAATGACAATTTTCTCGTGTAAGGAAAACATGCTTCTCATCAGAACCTTTTAAACTCCATCAAAAGAAAGCATTATAATGATACAAGAATTATGGTTAAAGAATACCTGCTTTGGTTATAGAATGGACTAGAATCTGTGAACAGGACATGCACTGAACTATGAACAAAAACAAATAATGAATAAAAATATGTTTTAAAGGTTCACTTGAATTTGACAGCAATTTTCTATCCAGGGCAACACATAGGAGAGTTGTAGTGTTGCCAGTTCACATAATTTAAGCTTTAAAGTTTCAAAAGTTGGTGTTCTGTGAAGCTTGAAATTGGCCTATTTGCAATCCTTAAGCTGAATTTTCACTGACACATTGAGAAATGTCCGCTGTGTATGCAAGTGCAAATTATACAATTTCTTCAGGCACAGAAATCATACCATCGAGAATAAAAACAGTATCACATGATTCAGGTTTTAAACAAAAGTTACCCAACAGTGAGTATTTACAAATTCCTGAGTGGAGAACATGTAGCACATTAACACTGAAAGCAGAAGTGTTAAAACCAGTGGGTACAGCGCTTGCCCCAAACAATATGAAGGTCTCGTGCATAAAAGAGTTAAAAAACCTCTCAGGAATGATTGCTTCAGAAATCTGTGTGTGAACTACCTCTTTTCCCTCTGCAAGTCAGAGTGAAGGGAAGAGAGAAGTTGTGCAGGGCTATTACTATCCTTTAGTATAAAGAACCGATCACTCTGTCCTAGAGAAGGTCCATTACTAGAGCATGACAACAGCTAATGCACCTATACATTGGAAGTTGTGTTATTAATGGCCCTGCTAATAGCTGGTGACAGTGAGAGAGTGAATTTCCACAGTTCACAGCCCTTTGTAAGTCTTCTTCTGGAACATTTCTCTCCACTATCATCACCCAGACTCCCCCTCTGACCTCTTTATCAGTCAGTGAGTGGTACCAGAGGCTTAAGACACATCACTGCAGTGTGCCTTGTGTGCTCTGCAGAGCGACACAACACAGGGAAAAGCTAGAAAAAATACCCCAATGCTTTAAAAAATGCAAGTTCCTATTAATACTTTATGAGGTAATGAGAATGTCTTTCAGTTTCACTTTCTGCTTTTGTACTTGCTTACTTCACGTGAATTTTCATATTTCATCTTCAAGTGAATCTTCTTATTTACAGCTATGCAACCTGATCTAAAATTCATCATGGGCAGTGGAAATGCTGCCACTGACTTCAGCGGACCTTGGATCAAGCCTGTATCTACCTTAGACCTCTGTCTCCCTTGACCCCTAGACATGAAATCAAAGTGTGCACCTGGCTTATCTATATAGTTGAGGAATACAGAAATAAGATCAAAAGAAAACGCTGTTATGTTTACTTCCACTTCTGCCTCCTTTTCCAGGGCAAGAGAAGCAGCTGCTCATTTCAGCACCTTTGCAATTAAAGGTAATATCACTAGTTGTGTACATGTTACAGTTTATTTCAAGCATGTGCTATGTTCAGCAACCGTTAGAAAATGGAGCTTTTTGCTCCCACCCTTTTGCTCCATAGTCCAAATGGTGAATGAATCCCTATAGTTTGGTACAGAAAACATTACACAGATGTTGCTGGTGAATTGTACTGGTTCTTGGACTGCACTTGGTGTCCACGGAAGCACCTGGAATCTTCCAGGGCCTTTGAAGCCTTGCACTTGGCCTTTCACAGGAACATGGTTCCTGAACATGGTGATACTGCTGGTGGTTTTTACAGGAAGGGTTGGTGTAATGTCATGCTCTGTGTGAGACAGCAAAGGCTTCAACTCTCCCTTCTTCAACTCTTGAAATTGCCAAAGCTTCTTTAGACTCTTTGTTTACTGTTCACACTATTAAATGTTATGGTACTTCCATGGAAGCCTGAGTTATGAGGTTGGCCAAAACCATGTGGAGTATCTTCTCTCTAAAAAGAGACAATATTAATACAATATAAGTACTTGACTGTCAATTTCTAGTAACACAGACTTTGAGTTCGCTTTTGATATGTTCAGAGAGGTTTAAAACACTCCTTTTTTTTATTTCTTTCTTTTCAGCAGTATCAAGGACTTTGTATTGCATAGCATTTTCCACAATTAAAAGCTCAGTGAAGCTATTTTCAAGTCTGCTTTAGAGTAGAAGTAACTTCAATCTGTTACTCCTGGTGTTTTTCAGACTCCTAGAAGAGCACTTGAACGAATCACTCAGGGTATGTTAAAATTTTAAAATAAGTTCTTAAAAGAATCTTTTAGTTGCTTTGTTTGCTTAACACAAAATTTGTGTATAATCCTTACTCAAATTGAGAAAAGCTGTTCAATTAGCATAATGCAAAGAACTGCCCTGGTTTGCAAAATATTGCTGAGCACTGGTCAAACAGGGAGAATTTATATACTTTTCCCCACTTTGTTTTGCTTTGATTATTAGTAACAGTGGTAACTTTCAGCTTTATTGGGAGCCCTGGGGAATTGAGGAGGTACCTTTTTCTTATTTTTTTTCCCAGGAGTGTCAGCTCTAAGAGTCAGCTCAATACATAACACACTCTGCTTAAAGGCAAATGGGACCCAGAAGTTATTCTGGAAGCACTAAGACTAGATGGCTTCCCAAGAACGTCATGTCATTGAAGATGATTCTGGTATTTCAACGGTTGCAGGATTCCTTGGCTCTTTCTCTGTCTTAGCATCTATTTCTGGCCTACTTTAATGAAATTTGGAGGATCTTAATTTTATCAGAGTCATTATTCTTCTATCAAATTGATCAATGTATTCAAAGGTGGGACAGGAGGAGCGGTGAGACACAACCAGACATGCAAATTATGATAAATGTCTCATTTCTCTAAGACATCAGAGAGAAAATCATCTATCATGTTATATTTCAAAACAGTTTGTATTTCTGCAGATTTTGCATGGGTAGCATACAGCTCCTTGGACTGGGCTGTCAGCTAGAAGCCCAAGGTAAAAGGTGGTTTTCAAGCCTGCCTTCTCAGCAGCTTCATGGGGAGACACGGGCAGCTGCTCTGAGCCAGCCCCTCCTTTGCCCGGGACTAGACTTTTCCAGGTGCGGCACATGCTGGCCCCACTCCAGCAAAGCACTTAAGCACATGCTTAACTTTCAACACATCAATTACTCATGGAGAAGTCAAGCCCAGAGAAGCTGCTGCGGCAGAGATAGCGGTGAAAAGGAAATGGGGAGGTGGTGACCTTATTGCCTCTCTTTCCCAATGGACCTGTCTGCAGACATCACTCAGGGCCTGGGGTAAAATGATCGTGGAGGCTAATAGGTCAATGACCTGCTACTCTGTTGTTAGCCAGCCCCAACCTTTGCAAAAGAGAGGGGAAGGGAGCGGGGAAGATCTGTTCAGTTTGTCAGATGTTATCACACTTGATAAGAGAAAGCATTGCTTTCAGGAATTTCTTCTTCCCCAGTTTGCTATGAAAAAAGATGGCAACACAGAGATCAGTAGTGGCAAAGAGGAAATTCACAGTCTTTTGTGCTTGCTCTGCCACTCATGTCTGTGACGGTTTCCTTTCTCCCTTAAGCTATTCCAATTTCTGGCTCTGCATGTGTCAAAATAAGTTTCCAAGGCAAATCACAAATGTATGGAGTAATTAGAGGTGTCACTTTATTGTCAGGGGAAGGCACTCCCCTTTCCCAAGAAGAGTACACCTCCTTGTCAACAGCATATTGTAGTGATGATGAAGAATTTCACATTTGTCTCTTTCGTTAATTAATTTTTTTTCTTTCACTTGAGGGACTGGATAAGAAAAAAGAGAATTGCCATATGCTGCTGCCATATGAGCCCTACTCTGTTTAAAAAAATGTTGGAAAATACTGTTGAGATGCAGACGACTATGCATAACCACTAAAACACGAAAAAGCAACCCTAGAGTCACCTCTTCAGACATGTGGAGATCTACCTGAATTTAAGAAAAAAAAAAAATCCAAAACTAACATTCAGAAAAATTGAAATACAGCAAATTGAAAGATAAGACCTGTTTCCTCAGACCTCCAACAACATTAAAAGGTTTTTCTAAATGGTTGGAGGCATATGTTTAGAAAGACATGCAGTCGAGATCCTCACTCTTCCAGAGAATCCCTCAGGGACACATCTGAAACTCCCTTCACAAGACCAACACAGTAACCACACGCTCACCATAAATCTACTCTCAGCTGTTCTCACAGTTCTGTAAATGTGAGTATTCTGTAATAATGGCAACATATATGGAGATAATTATTTCAAAGATGCCTTCTTTTCTTTATGGAAGTTTAAGTGCACACAAAAAGAAATTCTTTTCCAATCCACTTTAGTTTCATACTCCTGTATCACACATGACTCCCCAGTCTTTGTAAACCAGTTTTCTCTGGGACACCTGTAGCATTTCACTCATGGGAAATTTCAATTAAAATGGAGTCAAAACTGTGCTTTAGATGTGGAAAGAGTGAAAATAGTTGGAAAGGTATCTAAAATGCATACTACAGCATGGAAGAAGAATGGACTTTCTAATCAAGATGCAGGACACTTGCACTCGGATTTGCTCTGCTGTCCAATCCACTTTTGGTGAGTCACTTTCTTCCAGTGCCCAGTGCCCAGTTCCCTGCTCCACGGAGAGAATCACTATGACTCCTTTCTCCCATCTTTCCTGCATATTTTGCAATGTGGCATTTTATTAGTGTGCTGGGAATAGCTACTGTGGAGCACCGAGGACAGTGGGAGGGCCTCTCTGAGGTGCAGTTCAGTGGAGGGATTTACTGGTAAGGTCAGTCTAAGGACTCCTGCTTGTTTCATCTGCTTGTCCCTCCCTGTCTGTGTACTGCAATTCACTGCCTCGTCAGTCATTCTGAATTTTTCTGGAAGATGCTGAAAGCAGATCAGGAAATTTATCTAGTTAAAAGTAAGTCTCCTCTCACCAACATAATTTCTCATTCAGGTCAATGTACAGATAAAGACAGTGTGGCCCTATCAACAGATCCTAACACAATTAAGTGAGCTGTGAGATATAGCACAGGGGTGGAAACAAAGACTTTGGACGATCTTAAAAAAGTTTAGTAATCATTTCATTTCATTGCAGCCTGAGTAAAACTTTTTAGACTGGAAAAGTACAAAGTGTAGTTATGTGAGTCTGTGCTCCAACTTCATTGCGAAATTTTGCCCTTCTGCAGGATTTTTGTTCAAGTACCACAGTAGCTCTTTGCAAACATTAGGTACTGTTTCCTTACAACACACCTGGCAGGTAGATAAAGTATCCTCTTATCAGATGGACAAAATGAGCTGCACGGTGATCGCGACTGGCTCAGCCATGCAGCACAAGCCAAGGTGGGAGGCAGCAAAAAGCAGAAAGTCCTGATTGCTGGACAGGTGTTTTAACTATTGGACTTCTGCTGGAAACCCGTGGTCACTCACTGCCAATACAAAGATGCTTCAAGCAGCATCAGGAATGGGGTGAGGAGTAACAATGNCAAACATTAGGTTTCCTTACAACACACCTGGCAGGTAGATAAAGTATCCTCTTATCAGATTAAAATGAGACAAAATGAGCTGCACAGTGATCACGACTGGCTCAGCCATGCAGCACAAGCCAAGGTGGGAGGCAGCAAAAAGCAGAAAGTCCTGATTGCTGGACAGGTGTTTTAACTATTGGACTTCTGCTGGAAACCCGTGGTCACTCACTGCCAATACAAAGATGCTTCAAGCAGCATCAGGAATGGGGTGAGGAGTAACAATGATATGACTTGCAGATGGCTTTCATTAGATGGAGTTTTTATTGGATTAAAGACACAATTTAGAGTCTAAAGAAAAACTGCTTGAAATGGTTTAATCTAATCTTGAATGAGCTTTTTGTCCAAATCAAGCATTTTGCTGCAAATTTTTCAACTCCACTGAAATTTCCTGGGGGGTTCTGGGTTTGAAAGAAACAACAACAACAACAACAACAACAACAACAACAAAAGGAATTTCAAACCAGTTATGTTTGTTAGTTTTATCATTGAAAATGAGACATATTTTATAGAAAATGTATGTTTATACTTCTAAGAATAATTATTTTTGCTAGCTCTTATCTGCAGAAGCTTTGTCACAGATTAACGTGGGTGACTGACTGGGCTACAAAAAATGTAAAAAGCAAAATGTTTTTCTATGTTACAGAAGTAACAAGAAAATACTTATTCCAGTGACAACTTTTCTTGAAAGAAAGCTTTTTTCATTCTATATTTGGTGTCTCTCTTCGACCTTGCAAAAACTTATTGTTTTCATAGTAAAAATTTTTGTCCTGTGGCATTGTTTTTGTTCAGGGATTTCGAAAGATGTTTAAAAGTCAAAGAATAACTGTATTATGCCAAAAGTTACCTTTTTCACATATAGTCATACAAAACTTCGTCAAGTCATTGCCTTGATTTGCAATGCACAATCGCAATAAGGTTATATACATGCTTACAACTCTATTTCCTGATATGTTCTAGGATGTTAACATAAGTTTTTTGAAGCTTTTCTCTTTGGGGACAAATCCGCATAGGTAATTTAATGGATAGACACTGAAGTTATGAGTCAACAAGGTAATTAAAAGTTGGCCTTCTTTGAACAGTCAAAAGAAGTAAAGGAATTGCCTTATTGGGCTTTTGAATCTCTCTGTGATCACTTAAAAACCCAAACCAAGTGAAACTTTAGCTGCGCTTTCCTTCTAAGTTTCAACTGTTCAAAATTATCTGTGGACCTCAGACTCCAGTAGAGAGACCCCAAACCCACCTAGGCTGACTTCTTGAAGGACAGAGAAATCCCTTCTGATTATGGTTCATAAAAAGAAAAATTGTTTATAAGCATGAAAAATAATATTCATATTTCCATAAATGACAATAGCAAGTGGTGAGGGAGGTTAATGGAAGGGACGGAGCTTGCAATTCTAAAGAAAAGAACGAAAAGCAAAACCAGCAACCCCCCAAAAGATTCAGAAGTCCCATCAGACCAAAACCAAATGTTTTCAAAATCTGCAAAAACCTTCTGGTATAAAATAATTTCAAGTTTCAATGACAGTGCGGTAGGCAATAAACTATAAATCACTGCACACAGAGGTTTCTAACTGGCAAGTGGCAAACACATGAAGGCTGTTTCTTCATGCTTTTGGCTTATTTGAATACAGATTTTTGAAGTTATTCATAAGGAAACAAGATTTACATAATATTACTGTATTTCTCATCCCTTCTAATCTTTCCAATCCCCACTGGATAACTCCAGTTGAAGTTAACAGGGGGCTAGAGGCTTGGGGTGGCTGTGGTCCTAAATGCCCTTTGAATGTGACTTCCCCGGTACTGGAGAGAGGCTCAGAGGCACAGAAAAGCTGTGGTGGGAGATTGGTTGCATCACCTGCCACCAGGAACACTGAAGAAGTGAGACCTGTGGTGCATGTACTGACAGCAGGGAAAGCTGTAGCCAGAGCTCACAGCTTACCAGATATGGGGTGTTTCAGCAGAATTGAGATCAGAGGCAGAATCTGCTGTTCACTGGACAGATTCAGTCTCTTATTTGAGGAAAGAACCTCTTCTCACTTGTCACTCTCTTTCTACATTGTTGTTTTGGGTTTGGTTTTTTCCCCACTTTTAGCTTCATCTTGGAAGTTAAAGAACAGGAGCTGAGCAAATGTCCCTATGTGCACAAAGATGTGGGCAGTCAGATGGTTTTGTAAGAGTTGCTGTACTGCTTTCTCCTTCACCTTTCAGGAATTCTGTATTCCACAGTATTTCAACCAATAAAATAAAAAAATTAAAACATATTCCCCATGTCTGCCACAGTCTCTGCTTCAATGTAAGATCCTAGTAAGGCAGAACCCTCCCTAAGATTCCTTCTGGAAACAAGAAGTCTTCTGGCAAAAGACTTGTCTTCCAGCTGTGGATCCATACCTGACAGTGGCAGGAATGGAGAAAGGGGAAGACATGAAAGGCAGGAATTACCTGCATTTTACAACCATTTGAGAACTCTTCCAGAGTGGCCCATTAAAGTTAGAGTTATCCCATCATACCTGGGGAATCAATTTTCAGACACAACATGTACATCTATGTCACCAACACTCCAATATAAAGCTGTTTTTGTTGCCACCTGCCACCAGAAGCAGGTGAAGAAAGGACAACATTCAACACTGACAATCCCCCTGAGTATTTAACAGCTTCTTGGCAAGTTTTGAAAAATTTATACTGATTCAGGTTCAGCCTGCAGCCTGTGATACTCCTCCTAACTTCTGACTCCAGCTGGGCAGCAGTCAGGAGCCCCTTACAATCTCACTGCTGCATGCAGTGGGTGTGACTATACGGTCAGGTGTGGAGGTGCTGGCAGTCATGGGCAGGCATGACAAATCCCAGGAGCCTGAACCTTGCTTCAACCCATAGCGACCTTAACAGGCTGTTCAGAAAGCGTATTTATTGTTTTGGAGGGGGAATTATTAGCACAGAGGAAAAAAAGATGACTGCGTATACTGATGCAGAATTAAACGCAGGCAAACAGACAAACGAGAGAAAGGATACTCCCCAGGAGCATTCAAAATGAATCTCTGTATTGGAGGACCAAAAGAAATTAGCCAGCTGAGATTGATACTGGGGAACGAACGTGGTTCGTATTTTATTAATAAAAAAGGTCTCCCCACAAAGGAAATTCCCATCTTGGCCTGGCGATGTAGCACTAAGTGGTAATTGATACATGAAATGCCAAAACCCATAGATCTCTAGTTACACCAGAGTAGACACTCTTTGGGTCTTGTAATTACAGGGAGTTGGCAGACATTCAGATTTCATCTTTGAGAGAGAAAAGGACTTTCTGCTCTCCTGCCAACTGGGATGACTAAGCTCAGTGCCAAGTTGGACATACCTTCCAGAGTATTTGCAAAGTATCACTTAGCTCTACCTCAGAGTCTTTCACTCTCCAGGTTTTTCAAAATGAACAAACAAAATATTTATAATGGCACCTGTAGCAGCGAGGCATCCCAGAGAGAAAAGCCAAGCCCAGCCTCCCAACTGAAGAAAGGCACAGTCAAGAAAAAGCAATAGCTCAGAGATGTGTAGGAGGGAAACAGGAAAAGTTTTGTAATGGCTGGGGAACAAATGATGTCTCAAGGACAGTAGGTATTCCTGGACACAAGTCTGCTCTCTGGACCCATCCTAATGGTGTGGATTAGGCACTGATGTACCAAACCATGGGGCAAACATGGTGGTCTTTTTGAAGACAAAGTGACCATGCTGCCAGTGGATATCTATATAGTCAAGATCTGTTGTAATAAGACCTGGAAAGTCAGACCTGCCTTTTGTTGCTCTCCTCAGATTATCCCTGTACATTTCCCCTCAATTTGTTGTACTGAGATCAACACTACCAAGTCTGGCCTTTAAGATCTATGCTGACTGCCAAGGTGGCAGATGATATTTAGTTAGACCTTTTCACATGAAATACATAAAACCTGTGGGCGAAAGAGCAATACCAATACTTCTTGGCCCAATTCTGCCCTCAGTTTCACTAGAGGAATGCAACTGAATTCAATGTGATTTACAGGAATCAGTGATAGTACATGGCTTGGGGTTTTTTTGAGATGACATTTAGAATCTAGTTGTAGCTAATAGGACTGGCCACAGAAACAACTCAAAGAAAAGTAACACTGTTGTTTGTTTTTCTCCTCTAACTCAAATGTCAGCCCCAGTCTAACAAAGCACCCTATAATATTTACTTAGGCACTGAATTTGTTAGCCTAACTTATTTTTACTGTTTATCCCACATTTTTGTAAAAATGTGTTAAAAAGAAATTATCTGTTAATGCCAAAAGTTCTCAAGTGCTCTATTTCACAGGCATAGTGTACACTAGAAGGAGCTTGCAAGTGTAGCTGTGCTGGAATTTTTATATCAATAAACCCCAGAGGGGTGGTGCAACTCCTGACAGAGCACTGGTTCCAAGGATGAAATAACATATCCTGGCAGCCCAAGTGGTTTCTGCCAGCAGAGCTGCAACACATTTTTTTGTTTTTCTGAGACAGAATACCAGCAAAAAGTTATCCTGAGAAACAAAGCAGGGACTTGTCGAAGGAAACAAAGGTGCACATCTCCACTCCACTCAAATACACTGCATTAAATCTTAAGTTCTCTCCTAGTGAATTTGCTCCCCAGTCATGGCCCCGCTGACTGCCAAAAGATCTTTCTGTCCTTCTGAGCTCATCTGTCAGAGCTGCTCCAGAACAGTTTGATCAACTAGTGGTCAGGATGGGAAGTGAGAGAACTGTCATTAAGGCAACACAGGAGCTCGACGAGGGGTCTCCTCTATCTCTGTATATCTCAAGCAGCAGCCTTTTGGCAGAGGGGCAGAATTCTGTCTGCTTTTTCAGCAGAAGCACCTGCTGGGGGCCCAAGGAATCTTTCCTGACAAGGATATTACTGCAATTGACGTACCCCCCTGTGAAAAGCATAGCTTTTTAAAAGTTGACGTGACACAAGCACATGCACGTTTTGTTTCATAGGACTTCTGATCAGCTATTGTGAGCTCAGGAAAGGCCAAATGACCTAAGGGTTATAAGGTGCCAGTTACAGATACTGTTTCACATTCTTTCGTAGAAAAACAGTTATGAAACTACTGGATTTTCTTTCCCTACTTTTTTTCTGTATCTCTTCCAATGCAAAATGCTTTGCTCTCCCAGTGGAAACTAATCATTTACTAAATATTTAGTGTAATTCCTATCACTGTCTCTCAAGTGGGCCTGTGTTTACACTTCAAAAGCAGGAATCTTTTTTCTCATGCCATAGTCACTCCATAGAAATAAATACAAACCACAGAACCTGCACAAATCTTTGCTGAGACACAGAATTTTAAACACCTTATGGATTAATGTTTATGAAGGCTGTCAGAGATTTAAAACCACAATGAGAAAGAAAGGTTTTCTTCAGGTCTGAGAAATGAACTTTTTCGTCTAACATCAGCCCTATTCTGAAAAAGCCTTGGTAGGTTGTTTGTCTAAGCAGACAGGTCCTTATTCAACTGTTCGTGATGTCTTTCCACCTAATTCTTGCTACAAATTTTTCTCTTTGCCACACTCTTTACACTTTACCTCGGTGTGCCCCAGAGACATGCACAGCCAGCAGCTCACCATTAACTCAGCTTAAGGAGAAATGCTAGCAACAAGGATCAGCCTGCCAAAACCCATAAAATTTGCTGCTTTTTGCCTCACTTTAAAACAAAAAAATAATATTGTCTTTTCTCTAAAGTGGTAAAGCAACATATGCCCAAATGAGTTATTGACATTACTCTACAGAATTTTTTTAGGGTTTTGAAGAAACCTTGGCACTTACTAACACATTCTTCAAAATGTATGGTTGTTAATTAGTTTAGTAGTCAGCATAAGTAAAGAAACCCAAACTGGTGGCGGGAGGTGCAGCCAGTGGCTTTTGGTAGGCAATGGGAAATATGTGAAAATCACAGCTTCTGAAATACTGAATACATCCTAAAGGAAAGAACAGATTAAAAGCTGAGAGATAGTCATGTCCATTGCCGCATTAACCTACTGTTTTACTATTGCCGCTGCGTCTATGAGAATGTACCTGTACTTACCAGCTGGGCAAAAACAGGTAATGAAAACCAATAACATGAAGAGAAATGGGCATTTTCCCCAAAATGTGGGTTTCTTTCTTTAAGGTTGAAATGAGCTTTTTGCATTACTTGTCAATTGTTTACTCGTTCTGAAGAGAGCTTGGTAAGAAAAGATGACTCTCAATGGACTAAAAGCCATTGCTACCCATTGCAAAGCAAAATTTGGCTAGGTCACATGTAACAATTTTTGCACAGACCCTGCATGCTGATACCACTTTCCCACCAGAGGTGCATGCTTCTCTGCATATACCCTCAGGAGCACTCAAAAACTGGCTGCAGGAATCTACTGCAGACCTGCAACCTCTAATAGGCCTGTTGGGCAGCTGTTCCTGCTGTCCCCCAGTTTTGGGGTCCTCTCCAACCTCTTGCTTGCTTTTCCAGTATTTCACACCTGCTTATGAGGCGGTTGTTTGTAGTCATGAGTTATGTTTTCTCACCTAGCACAGAAGATTTGTTCTGGCTTTCCTTGGACAGTCATTGATGGCAGAAAGGAGAGAATACACTTCTCTTTGCTGTGTGCCCATTATAAGGAGGGGGTAGGAGTGAAGGGCAGAAGGGCTAAGGAACCATTAGCCTATGTCTTTTTGCTTTCTACTTCCTAATTTCTTAAAGGCATTAATCTCTGTGTAAGGTGCCACAGTAACAGCCCTGAAGATAGAAGCCCTCTCTTTATGTCGGAGTCAGGAACAACGTGGGAAGAGACAAGGCTGGCTGCTCTGCATGCTCAGGCAGCTTTGCCTCCATCCTGTCCTGAGTTGATCTCTGCCAGTGGTGACGGTGTGGCTCTGGCACTGGGCCCATTTGGGCCTTGGCATCTGGGCTGAGATTGCTGGGTGTGGTGAAGGCTTCACAAACACCTCGTGCCCACAGATGGCTGGCTTGGGACCACAGAGCTCGCTTTACACAGGGCTGAGGAAAAGGAATGAGAATGTAATGAGGCTTGAGTTACACATAGTTCACAAATCTGAAATAGCAAGTTGATACACAATACAAAGGTCAGTGCTGGGGGCTGGAAATAAAAAATGTTCACACACTTTACCTCGCTTTTTATTCTACATTTAGGACTGCATGAATTTTCCACTGGTAAAATACCACGCTTTTCCTGTGAAAGTGTTTCCATTTAACCAGTTAGGATTTGAAGAATATGACCTCTTCCTACTTTTCTGAGAAGTAGTGCACAAGGATGCTGAAGTAGTACATCTCTGAGCACTGCTCAAGACCTCCCCAGTAAAAAGATTTCCTACATTTTCACATTCAAACTGCTTGTTCCTTCTTTTATTGAAAATAAAAAGAACTTTCTCCAAGAGATGATGAGCCATACAGCAAACAGGTAGTCATAGCAAAATAAGTCTGGCCAAGGAATGGGAACAGTATTAATAATAATATGAGATAAATACATACTACTTATGTGTCCAATGATTTTGAAGGTATTTAACGACCTAGATCTTCTGGTGTTATTTTGTGATCTTATTTTCTGCTGCATCCTATGTCACCTAGGTGAGCCACTCCCCTGGCTCTTAGAAAAGCATTTTGCAGCAAATATTTCACTTCATGCAATAGTTCTTTTCCTATGTGATTTTAATGGTTGGTGCAAATCTAGATCCAAGCATTAGGGATGAATTCCCCCCCCCCCCAGACAGATCTCCTCCCACTGACATTCTCCACAGTATGGTTTGTTTCCAAGGTTCCAAGAATCATGCAGAATCCCATGGTTGTTTCAAGACAGTCAAACAGCTGACCATGTTTGTCAGCAATATTTCCAAAAGGCTGTTTTTTTCTCTTTTTCCTTCTTACCTCTGTTGGTGCTCACATCCTTCTTGCCAACACTGGTGCTCCTTTAACTCAGCAGCTAGATGTTTTTTTCTGGATTTGGTTCTCATCCCAGCCATGCCATTCCAGGCTCTATATTTGAGTGAAAGTGGAGCATGTCTGGCCACAGAGACATGGTGGTCTGGGAGGGTGATGTAATGCAAGGTGAGTGAGTGAATCAGCAGCCATGCCTCTCTCTGCAGTGCAACAAGCAACCTTCTGAGAAGTCTAAAGAGCATGTTGGGTGATGAGGAGGGTGTAGAAGAACTGTGTCTCTGGCAGGTGATAAAGGTACCAGTACTGCTCTCATCTCAAGATTAGGCGGGAGGGGTTTACTGTTGTTGCCCTGAAGAGGTCTAAGTCCTCTTCCTCATACTGACTGCTCACTAAAGTGTGATAAATCTCCATATAGTAAGCTTCAATAACGAAAAATGCAACATGCTGAAACTAGAAAGTCTAACTGAAGGATGACGTTTTTTCAAAGCTGTTTTCCCAAGGTCAGTACTGGTCTGTTCCTCCACAGTTTTGACTTGACTTCTATATTCTGTCCTCTCTCTAAAAGGTTGGTTTGATGACTTTATTTTTAATGATCAAATAATGTGTAGGCCTTGGTATTTTGGGATGAGGGTTTGGCTCACCTGTGTAATGCTCAAAAAACAGGATTTCAGCCTCTGGTTCCCACAAACACTTAAAAACTCCACTTCAAGTTTCACGTGACACAGAACACAGCTCAGTCATCAACTGCTTGCTCAGAGCTGTGATAAAACCTAAAGAAGTTTACAAAGACCATTTTTAGCTTTAAAAATGAATTAAATGAATGAGCAATTTAAAATTTTTTTAAGAAGTTTTACAAACTCCTATTTATCTCTTGTCATTCATCTTCCCTACGACTCACAATAAAAACAGCAAAGGATTTTATTGTTTCTTTAAACTAAACTTACGGTATATATGGGATATCACCCATATTAAGTATGAAAACCCATGAATACAGTTCACAAGCCAGAATACAGTTCATTATACCACAAGCACAGTAGGCTGGAGTTTCTCAAGTTTCTGTATGTGAACTTTTCATTCATGTTAATTTTAAAGTCATGGGAGAGTTGCTATTGATGTCAATTGTGTTTGCTTTAATATCTTTGTTTAAGAGAAGACAAGAGATAATGCTCTACAAGTGAAAAAAAAAATTACTGCTCTTTTGCTATTATTTACTACAGGCACAATCAGTCTCTGTAACTGACCAGGACTTCATGATGCTCAGTAATGGAGAAACCTAGGAGAGAAAGGTAGGTCCTGGTCACACAACATGGAAATAACTGTTCTGTACTTGTTTGCATGTCTGTAAGTGCCTGTGTATCCTCTAAGTATTACAAGAATTGCTTGCTTGAGTTTTAATATTATTTGCCATTATTTTTCCAAACTTTGAACATTAATCAAGTGTTTGTTACACCTCGAGTGAGGCTGCAGAACACCCTTGCTTCTTGAGAAGCAGCAAACCTGAAAAGTGTTTGAAAGCAGAGAAGCTGCTTGGTAATTCTTTGAATGAGGGTGCTAGAAATTCATAGGGGGAAAAGAATCTCTTTCTAAGAATTGCATTATTCTTTGCCAAACAACACCTGATCCTGCTGTGAGGAGCAACTCCTGAATGCTTATAAACCCCTGCCAAGTAACTCAGCTTGGACCTAGCAGTCCATCCCTGTCATTACAGCACTATATTGAAAACTAAGAGGGTTTACTTTCTGTAGCCTTGATAGTCAAGAGGCAGTTAGTTCTTTCCTTCTCGCAACTAAAATTTCCAAGATCCTTATTGGAACAATCCTGTTGAATTTAATGCAAGATGGTCAACTATCCACAGGACTCTAGAGCAGCCTGCACAATTCAGTAGCAGAGAGATTATTCCCTTTTGCTTTTTGTGACCCAATTGAAAGTGTGAAAAGAAAGCACTCATACTCTAGTAAATTCTGCTATTTCCTATATATCCAAATTCTGCTATGTTTGGCTCTACTGCTGTCAAAATTTATAGGATTTCTCCATAAGGTTTCCCCATCTAAGCAACAAGAGTTGCTTTCCTCAGCAGCTCTAGAAAGACTCAGAAAGAGAAGAATACATGGGCCTCATTACAAGAATGGAAGTGTAGGTCCTCAGGAAACTTGTGTACAAGTCATAAAGTTAGCACAGATCAAATGCGGGCAGGGTCCTGGTGTGGGGCTGCAGCAGGTTCATAACTGACCCAAACACAAAACTCAGAACGTGTCAAGTTGTGGGGGCTGAGGGCTGAGCTCAGGATAAACCCACCACTGACAAAGTACAACAAGTAATGTAAAACAAAATTTTCCTTCAGTGGCATCTATGCAGAGGGGACAGCGACAGTGTATTGTTGTGAATGGACCTATGAGTCCCTCTGGAAAGCTGTCTCCTTTTTAAATGGGAGATCAACATCTGTAAGGAATATTGATGTGACTCCCTCAAAACCCTTCCCTGGCTATAGCAAGGAAAAACTTTTCTTTCCCTTTTTATATCCCTTCTCTAATCAGACTGGAAGTTCTTGGAGGCTGGTAGGTTTCTTGCCACTATGGTGGTGCTGGAAGTGCTGCCTGTTAAAATCACTCTGTCCTTTACATTATACAATGCTACTTTCAGTTGCTTAAACCTTGCTAGGTTTTTATCACTGAGTCTCATATTTTCCTCTAAAAATACCTACTTTAGGCTGAATAATCTTCTGGGATGGGGAGACAAAGAAAGGGAAGAAGAAATTTTAAATGGTAATGTCAAATTTCTTTTGAGAAAAAAAAAGCTGGAGAAATGACAGTAGAGAAAATAATAGTGTATATTTTGGCAAATCATCTTTATTTTAAAACCATAATGTCAACAGTTTCTGGACTCTGGACTTATCCTTTTGCAGAATTTTGGCCTTTTGGCTATTGTCAGCTCTGGAAATCCACTCACATTAGACTAAGTTATAAACCCTCAAAACACTGTAGTTTGTTTTTATTAGATATATTTCTCATCAATTCTGAGCATGGATTATTTTCTGCAATGTCAAATCTGAACTGCTGTGTCATTTAGCAGGTCCTGACAGAAAAAAACAAGTGCAAAGGGACTGTCAGCCATGAATTGCCTTCACCCAGCTGCATGCCAGCAGTGCACTGGAGGACACTGAACTGAAGGTGAAGATATTGCCGGGCTGACAAGATACAAAGAGAACAGAGAAAGAGAAGGAAAGCAGGCATGGGCTTGTGATGAAGGAGACTGAACCTGAACTGGGAAACAGACTGGGATGGACTGGAGGAGATAGAATAGGACTGGGAAAATGATTCTGGAGAGGTGAAACTGACTGCATTGACCAGGAAATGAGAATGAGAGGTTTAATGGGGGAAACAAGACTCTGTACATGTGGTGAATAACTTTGAGGCATGAAAGAGGCTAGAGTCACAAAAAAAAAATTTAAAAAATCCTTCTGTCTCTGACAGAGACATCAACATTGCCAAGTTTCACCCAGCAGAGAGGAAAGGACTGTGAAGCCCAGGCTGGCAAAATATACTGCACTGCCTACTGCAGCA
This sequence comes from Atrichornis clamosus, assembly GCA_013400975.1. NCBI lineage: Eukaryota > Metazoa > Chordata > Aves > Passeriformes > Menuridae > Atrichornis > Atrichornis clamosus. Next base: position 50,209 of record WBMZ01010269.1, read on the forward strand.
ACTGGCAATTTGCTGTCTCAGTGTGAGATGATGCTAGTTTGAGAGTGATAGAAGTCTGGTGCAGTGAAGGGCCTCAAACATGCTCCAACCTGGGCAATACCACATGATAGATTTATTTTCTTTTCCCCATTAAAAAAGCCCAGGAGATATTACAGGCCATGTACACAAAGATGTGTGCAAGTACTTTGTTGATAATTGCATCATATAAAACAAAACCTTTTGAAAAGGGGACTTTTCAAATTCTTGTAACTGTGGGTACTCATTGAGACCAGGCAATGCTGCGACTAGTTTGCTGGCTGCATGTACTGAACATTGTAGGATCTGGAAACTCAGCAGTAGGTATCTCAAGTAGGGCACTAAAATCTGTCTATATTAATACCTACTTCTCCCCACCTTGGTTCACCATGCGTGCAGCTACTGCTCTAGAGAGCATGCTCTATACTGAGCCCTCACTGAGCCATGTGTGACAAGCCGGCAAGGATGTCAGATCTGAATGCTTGAAGAGATTGTCACTCGTGTGCTGGGAGTGTGCCACTTTGCAGCCTTCCTAAAGCCCTTTTGTATCCTCTCCCACACACGGAGTATAAAGCAAGCCCTGATAGCTTCAGCGTCCCTGGTAATACCACTTAACCATGGGGATCTCTGCAGGCTGGCAGTGTGCTGCGGGTACCCGGGGAAGAGCAGGGGACTCCAGTGACAAAATTGCAGTGAAAGGGTTTCTTTCAGGCAGCCGGGGCTAGGAGATCCTTCACAGTATGGAAATATTAACATACCTCTATTTGGCTTCTAAAAGATGAAAGACAAATTCGCAAAACCTTGGGATAGAACGTTTCACCTGGCATCAGCTGCACGAGTAGTGGCAGCCTCGTAGACCCCACATCTCACGGGGTACCCGTCTCGGGCCAGCAGTGCCGGGTCCCCGCAGTGCCGGAGCGCCTGGCAGCTCCCGGTGATTCCCGACTGCCCCACGGGGAGCTGCTACCTGGCTTTTGCCCCAGCCAGAAACTTGGATATCCCGGGTCTGGCTCCCGCCCCATGGGGTGGCCGGCGGGGCAGGGGTGCTCCGGGAAGAACTCGGGGCTCACCGGGGCGGGGGTCGGGACCACCTCCCCCGCCCGCCAGGGGATGCCGGTATTTGTACGTGTTGATTCGGCATGAGGCGGCGGAGGGAATGAACCCTGCGGGGGAAGCAAGCGGCGTTCCCTCGGGAGGACCGGGGAGAGTTAATCAGCGAGGATCTGTGGGTCTGGGAGGAGAAAGCGGAGGCCTGGCTGGGGAGGGGGCAGGATAAAAAGAAAAGGGGCAGAGCGGCTCGGTGCGGTCGCTCACTGCCAGCCTGCGTAGCCCCGGCAGTGCCTTCTCGCGTGCTCCCGGTGGTGGTGGTGGGTCCTCCCTTCCCGTCCCAGTCGTTTCCTCCCGCTTCCCCTGCCATAGGGGAGTCACGTCTGCAAGGCAGAGAAAGGGAGCTCCAGGGCTAGAGACAGCAGCCCGCCCGAGGCGGAGGCAGGCGCGGCGCCCCGGGGGAGGCGGTGGCGTCCGGCAGATTCCCCCGGCAGTGGGAGGGCGCCGGGAGAGGGGAGGCTGGGGAGCATCTCCGAGCCGGAGTTGACTCCTGAGGGAGGGAGGGAGGGGCACAGAGAGAGGGAGAAACTCTCAGCTATACACGCGTCCCCAGATTTTAAGGACTAGGGTGGGGAAAAAGAAAACTGAGGACCTGAGCTGGGACCTCCCAGCCGGAGCGGTTGAAAAGGAGCCAAAGCAGACGTCGGCGGGACAGCGACATCCCAAGGAGAGTCCTCGTCCTCCGCTACCCGCAGCCGCTGCGTGCCCGCCGCCGCCACCTCAGGATGTGGGTGCCGCTGCTGCTGCTGCTGCCGGAGCTGCTCCCCGCCGTGCCGGCACAGAAGCTCTCCGCCCTCACGGTAAGGCCAGTCCCGGGGCGCACCTGAGCGCGGGATGCGCCCCCCGGGCGGCGAGGGGCGCCCGCGGCTGCCGGGCCGAGCGCTGCGCCCCGCTCCGGGCGGCGCACGGAGCCCCGGCCGGCAGGGAGCCCCGGCCGGGAGGGAGCTCCGCCGCGGCTCCTCCGGGGAACAGCCGGCACCGCCGCCCCCCCGAGCGCCTCCGGGGAGAGCACGGTCCGCGGCTGCGAAGTGGAAGTTTACGGCGGGTCTCCGCAGAGCTTCGGCTCAGCGTTAGTGTCCGCGTTAATGCTTTTATTTTCCCGAAGAGGAATAATGCTGCAGTGAGGTCTGCTTTTGGACCGACTTGGGCTGACCGATTTCACTTCATTTTTCATTATAAAGCGACGTGAAGCAAGCCTCTCTGGCTATTCCAGGCTCCATGATGCTATACATGGAACTCTGCGTAGAGATGGGTGAGCCAATTCATTAGGCTTGCTAAATAAGCCATAACCACTTTTCTAGCCAAGACCTGAGGTTTGCAGCTAATAGCTCAGGTCTGTCTTCTTGTAGAGCTTGCAGTGTTTGCAAAGCTATAATTAATGCAATCTGTAGAAGTAAAAACATTTTCCTTAAATGTGTTTTTAAACAAGTGCTTGAGTAAACATAACGGGCAGCGAGTACTGCTTTCAAGCTGTTTTTAAGTGTTTTGGTGAAGGCTGTGCGCTTAGAGTTTATTATGGTCAAGTTACAGGCAGTTGCAAAGTGAAATAAACCTATTTTGTTTCTGTTTTTCAGAAAATTTCTGTAAAATACTGAGAGTTGGGGTTTTACCTTTTTTTTTTTTTTCTTTCTGAGTAATTTGCTACAGGGACAGTTCAAGGAGAAATGGCAGTGGGGGATGGCTGAGTTGTTCATACCTGAAATTCTTCAGAAAAAGTTTTGCCTTGTCTAGTTTTTTTCCTTTTTTCTCTTAAATGATTTATAGATTAGAAGTTGCTAATTGAAAACCATAAAGGAATGAGTTTTCTTCATGAGTTTTATTATGTGTGGCATTTTAAAGTGTGGGACAGATAAAAGTCAAGTGATTCTCATATTTTGCTTTTTTAAGACCCTCATTTGAAGCACCCTTAGACTGTCAGACTGTTATATCAGAACAGTAAATATCAGACTGATGTATAGTATTCTAGTTAATACATTAACATTGCAATTTACATTCAAGTTCACTTTCACAAAAGGATAAACATAATTTACAAGAGAGTAGATATAGTATTCTTTCATCCATACATAAAAAGAACTCTAAATATTAGTATGGAAGTAAACTGGCAATGCTACCAAACCCTATTTTGTCCAAATGTAAAGTAAGAGTGATTTTGACGGCTATATTATCTTTAAATGATACATAATCCAAATGATGTTAAAGCCTTTTAAAATATGTATATAAATCACTGCAGAATATACTTTTCATTCAGTGAGGGGTTGTCTGCCTCACAGAAGTGAAGAAAATCTGGCCAAGGGCATTTCAGCAAACTCTTTAAAAATTAAATGTCCCAGACTCATGCAGATGCATTTGACTTCACTGCTATCTGAGTGATATCTGAAGTCCCTCTGTTCCATCTTTCACCAATTCAGAGTATGCATTACTCATTTCTGTACCGCAAAGTAGTGTGCATCTCTATGAACCATGACCAGAAAAGTCAACCCTGGTGGAATTCCCAGCCTCTGCTTCTACTACCAAGAAGGTAATGGTTTTGAAGACTTCAAGCTTCCAGACTGAAATAAACTTGAACATTTTGGTAGGCATAGCTAGCGTTGTTAGTAGAGAACTGTAGGTAGTGGGCCCATGCTAGTTTTTCCATTGCCTGTGCTCTTACATAAATGGCTTGCCCATGCGAACACTAGACTACTTTGGAAGTCCTTCCTTAAAACAAGTCATGAACAGGCAGATGCCCATAGGAGCGAATCAACACACACACACAAACACACTGATGCACACGTACTTTCTACATCTTCCCACAAAACTAAGTTTGAGTGAGGCAGGTTTATTTCTACTCTTTCTGTACTTACCTATTGAAACAACAATAAAAACCAGTGTTAATGCAGCAACAAATACCACAGCACTGAATCATTCTTTACTCCTGTAGTCATTTTGTTATAGCTCATGGACTGTATAACCCCTTTCCACATGTACCTTTCTCAAATATTCATGGATAGTATCTGCATAATTGTAAGAAACAACAAACCCAGGCTGTGTGGAAAGACCAAGAAAATGCATGGCTTTTTTTCACCTGCTGTGCCACTGTGTGCTGACTGAAAATGGTCATTCTTTTCTACACATCAGATGAAGATTTTATTTTCCTTTGTGGTTTGAAGAATAACAAATAAACGCTGAAATTTTCATAAATAACCAGAGGTCACAGGCACAGGGCATGTTTCACTGTGGATTTGAGTTTCATGAAAACTACAGGATGATTACAGAGAGGGAATGCATGTCCCTGATGATGATACCCATGACAGTGAACACTGACACAGGTATACTCATCTTGCCAGGTGGTGGCAATATCAGGGGCACAGTCTCTTTTATTGCAGTGGTAAATCTGACATAAAATGAGCCTTAGCAGCAACATGATAATAAAATTAAAGTTTCCTCTAGCAAAAGCAACTCTAAAGTTTTCCAAAACTACATGAATCAGAGGTTTTTTTCTTGCCTGGGTGTTGAACAGCGCTGAGATCTAAGTGACAAACTGAGTGATTGCTTGGCAGGGAGGGAGGATATCAGCATCTATCTTTCTGTTTTTCGTCTCTCTAAACAGATCTCTGGGCTGTTTTAAGTCCTCACTATCTCCAGAAGGAGATGAAGTATTACTTTCAGAGAAGACTTTCAGTAGTTAAAAGAGCAGTATCCCCATTTAATTAGGAATAATATTTTTGCATTTCACTTGGGCAGAAATACCCACAACAACCACCCATGTCTAGAGTCCAGGTGAGTATGTAATTTTCAGGTGTTGGAAGCTTTGCAATTATCCAATAACAATAAAGTACACAAAACACAAATAACACCTTCAAGAGATTTTTGATTGTCTAACAATTTTCTGTGACTGCAGGTTTGCAAGGAATGGTGAGCATATGGCTTCCTACAACCTTGATAATAGCCATCAGGACAATTTCTGGCAGGCGGATGCATCAGAGTAGTCAGCAGGTAGTTGAAATGCACCAGTCTGTCTGGAGTCTTGTCCCCTGGACCTCATGGCTATATCTAAAGTGAGTAGGGGTGTTGTAACTTGTCTCTCTCTGCCTAGACTGTGGACCCAGCCAGAACCTACTTGGCTCCCTGACTGTGTGCCAGGATAAAGGAGCAACATTAGAGCTGGACTGATGCACACCTGAATCTTGCTCCCTGACTGTGTGCCAGGATAAAGGAGCAACATTAGAGCTGGACTGATGCACACCTGAATCTTGCTCCCTGACTGTGTGCCAGGATAAAGGAGCAACATTAGAGCTGGACTGATGCACACCTGAATCTTTGTTGGGGAGCCATGATGTGCACGAGGATCTGAAAGTTTCTGAGTTTCTGTGGGTTCACTGAGTTAGAGATAGTCCAAAGCTAATTTGACTTTGTACCAATCTTGGCTTCTTGTCATCAAAAATTACTCTTTGTTAAAGTTGCACCTGGAGTCTCGTCTCCTGAATAGGACCATATTGCAATAATAGACAAAGTGAGGGGAAATGTAATATTCCATTTATGAATTGCTGACTGAGCCACAGGGATGCATGCAGGAGGGGAAGATTATTTAGTATTATATTTATTGTTATTTTAAATGAACAAACATTGGCAACAGAACAATAGCTTTCATTATGGAAAGGTAGGCTGAGAGCAGTCTCATAAGAAACTGTGAGATCTGGAGGGACTGCAGACAATTTGGCTGTTTCTGTTTTTTTTTTCTCCTCTGGTGTGAAAAGCTAATGTAAAACATTCTTACATTCCAGAAAATATCTTAAGTAGCCTTGTCCTTTTACCTTGTTTATGGAAAACCAGGTAGTACTCTGCAATTCTTGAAACACACTGTTGGAACATTTCTGCAATGCTGTATTTTTATTCTGCTGTGTGAGGTGTACTCATTTTTTCTGGATGTATGAAACTGAGATGTGAGCCTTGTTGACATCTTGTATTAAGGAAATAGGCATATCTTGAGGATATAGGTACTTTTGTTTTGAAACACAGTGCTTTGAAGAAAGCTAATTTTGTTCCTGGAATGAGTAAGTTTGTGATCACTGAACTTACCAACACACTGTCATTGCTTATGCTACATTTATGAAACCATCAACTTAGCTTTTATCTCAGTTGTGGTGTTGTGTGTGTGGAGGTATTTCTGCAAACAATAGGACACAAGTGTTTCTTATTTTAAAAACTTGATGACTTACAACATACTGCAAACTATTTTTTCTTTCAAGGTCTTGCTGAACCATGTGTTTTTCTCAATACAATCAATAGATCTTACAGGGGAAGAAAGTTTGCTTGAAATCACTTCTTGAAATGAACACCTCTGCCTGTTAATAGTTCCCTTCACCAGAAGCTGAATATTTCAGGGAACAATTGTTTTCTTTTTCTCCCTTGGCATATGCTTTGTGAGTATTCAATAGCATTTAATGCACTGGATAGCTTCCACAACACTGACCAATATAAGATAGACCACTAAGGTAGTTCAGTAAAGGGAAGCTAAACACAGTCAAAGCTTTCCAAGTTAAGGACCCATTTGGATGGCGCCTGCAAGCCAAAACATTTGGAAAAGTTACTCTAATTGTGACTGAAAAACCAAGACCATAAATAAAACCATAAGTGGCTCCAGATCCTAACAACATTGTTACTGCAAATGGGCATTGGTACAACCAAGGGTACATCAGCTCTGAAAATAAAACACTTTCAACAATGCTTCCTTGCAATAAACTCCCAAGACCCTTCTTACTAAAGAAACAAAATCAAAACCTGTGGGAGTTGATATTGAAAGCATCAGCAAACTTTTGATCAGGGGTCAGAAGTAATTTTTGTGCATGCAGACAACATAAACATCACCTTATAATGTGGAAGACATTAACAGAGATGGCAGGTTGACTGCATGCCCATAAGATTTTTAAAACTAGAAGTGAAGAGTAGGAATGAATGTGAGTGAGGAGGAAACAGCAGGATAGAGGAAACAAAAAGAAGTAGATCATGCTTTTGATGCTTTCATCAGTCCCCTGTTGCCTACTGAATACCTCGAGGAACAGCTGTGTGTATTCCTTGACCGTTGGCAAACCTCAAGGTTTGGTTCATTCTGAAAAGCCTCCAAACGTTTAGCTGCTATCCAAAACCTATCTGAGCCCTGTTGGTCTGGAAGTCAGGCTACAGTCTTTTCAAGATCTGGCTTGCTCAGGACTTTGCTCATGTTTCCATTTCTTCAGCCAGACCAGCCTCACCACAGGCACAGCCATTTTCATGGTATTATGGTACTTCATTTCCTGTCAGGCCTGAGACCAGGAAGTGCAGAGGCGCCTGAAAATTAAAAACTGAGTAAGAAAGAGTTGGAATCAAAGACCTATTTTTGAACAGCAAATGAAAGCCTGAGTTTGGTTTGGGAGTGACATTTTTTATCTGAACTAATTCAAACATTCATGGGCAATCTACAGAGTGAGTGGAGGTTACCCCTTGCAAAGGACTCAGAGATTTCCAAACGTTTTGTGTTTTCTTTACAATCAAAACCCAAATGCATCTTAATTTTCTGGTTGATTCAGTATTGTGTTGGGAGGTAGATTCTGAAAGTCTTGGTATGATAGATTCGTGATCGGAGGAAATTTCACAATGAAAATTTGGAATGCTTTCCTCATAACTAATATAATCAAAGTAGTTTTTGACTGTATGAATACTTCCCTTCCCTCCTCTGCCTCTACTGTCTTCAACAACAAACATTGTTTTAATGCCAATCATTTGGTCTCAATGGCCCTGTGTAGTTTCATATGCTTCTGTTGATATTTCTTTATCCACTTATTAATTGCTAATCACTGCCTTAATATTATCTACAGTGGCAGATAAAACACTTTTCAGTGCAACACTGGAGGTGAACCTGGAAAGAGGAAATGCTTCCAGAAAAAGTTGACACTTTACAATATGCTAAGCTTACATAGAATAATTTATGCCAAAAGGAGGGATAACTTAAGATGTACCAAGATATTGTCCATAAGCAAAGAAACTAAGTAGAAAAGATACAGCATAAATACCTGCATTTTTTCCTGTACTTTTTCTATCTTTGCCTAGCTTCCCCATGTACACAGGGAATTGTTTTGGATTATACCCATTTCTGTAGTGCAGTGCTGTGCATGGGATACAAGGATACAAACTTCGGTGATGGGGAAGTGAAAGCTACCCAGAAGTACATGGACTAGTTTGTAGTTTGGTGTGGTAACATTTAGTATCAGATGGTTTCTTAATATGACTTTACCAAATTATCAATGGTTATTGAGCAGCAAAGTTAATGCAGTGTCACGTCTTGCCACAGAACTCGTGAAGTAAGTTTGTGTATCAAACTACCAAATGGAAGTTTTAGCCAGTCCTTGCAGAAAAAATTGCTCTGATGAGTTAGCAACTGCCCTTCAGTGAATTTTTTCCTTCCTTTCTAATTTATTACCTTTTAAAAATGACCACTAAGTGTTTCATCAGCTGTTGAAAATCCAGGCTAATAGAGAATACAACCTAGATTTCTTGTTGGGATGGAAAGAGAAAACATTTCCTGAAGGTGGTCGTTTCCAACTCTCTCCCTCGTTTGCTCAGTGTACTGCTAGAAAATTTGCTCAAGAATGTTTACCTTATATCTATCCAAAATATAGCTTCTTTTTCTTCATTTACTTTTGGCTGCTTGTTCTGTCGTCTTCTCAGTCACTGAGTAAAGACCTTTTTTTCTTTTGTGTTGCCTTAAATTTGTTCTGAGGATGTAGTATGCTTTCCTGTCTTTTAGGTCTTCATTTTAAAACTGTATACAAATTAGCTGTCATGCATATGCTATAAATCTCTGACTCTGTACTAGAGCACCTAAAGAGTACTTACATGCAAATGAAGAAAAATTCCTTTGCTTTGGAGTGCTCTTTATTTTTGCCATGGTTGCATGCTGTATTTTGCCCTTAGTGCTGTATAACACTGCTCAAGTCCAGAGAGGAGCCATCATGTGGACTAATGTGCCTTCTAGAGTGAGAAATCACTGTAGAAAATGTCAGTTTTAAAATTAAAAATTTCTACCAAAGAAATGAAATCAAATAAGTGAAATCTGGTCCTGAAATAAGTATGCTACGTTGCAGTGGAGGGTAGCACATATTCTAATGATACCTTTGTCCCCACAAGAGGGTGCAGAAATGAAAAAGATTGGCAGCGTAGAAACTGAATAAGGCTTTGACTTAACCATAGGTTTATTTGTTTAGTAAATTATCTCTGGTGTGTAGAATGGCTTATTTTTGGAAGACAGCCATCAAAGACTTAAGTGACGCAAAATGAAAAGCAGAGATGGCGGGGGGTATTTCTCCATCTCTCCCTGTCCATTCCATTGCAAATACACAGGGATAGCACCACTTGCACAGCATCCTCAAGGGCAGGAAGGTCGCCTCTCTTCTTCCAAGGCACTTCAGGGATCCACCACGGGAGGGAGAGCAAGAGCAGCGCGGTCCGCTCCGTCTCCTCTGGGAAGGGCTGAGAGGAGGGGAAGCCCTTGTTTCCCTCCCCAGGGCCGTTAGTCCGGAGGGGAGGAGAGGAACAGCTGGGGACCTTGATTTTTCGGCGCTTGTCACTCAGTTGCCCATCAGATAGGCACTCAAATGGAAAAAATCTCAGATGGAAAAAAGCCTCAATAGAAACTATTGAAAGGTAGAAAACAGTTCTGTAAAAAGAAAGTGTCTTTAGTGACATGCATGCCTTGACATTAATTAACCATTAGCAATCGTGAGAGCTCAGAGCAGGCTGGTGTGGACAAGAGGGAATATATGACCTGACTTATGAGATGCTCTTGTCTGTGAGACATGAGGAGGGGTTCAGTCTGCAGAAAGCATACGGCCTTTTAATTTCATTGAATGTATCCATACTGTTTCTTTTTGTAGCATTTATTACATGAATTCTGGTGAGCAAGACAAAACAAAGTGGACAACTTATTTTTCACACTGTATTTAATGGGATTGTATTTCAGACTGTGTCCTGCTGGGAAAGCAGTTTTCAAGCATGCCAAATTTTTGATAGATTTCAGCCTAAGTGGCTTTAGTTGCAAATCTGAACTTTGAACAGGAGGTTTTATCTTTCCATCATGTTTCCTCCTTGAAAGGTTCCATAAATTACATTTCTGAGAGAAAGAGTTTTTTGAAAGAAATGTTCATCTGGTAAATTGCTCTTCTGTTTAAGTTTCCATTTTTCAGGTGCTGAATGATTCCCAGAGCAAAAGTTCTGTCATTGCTTGGTGATGGACTTCCATTAATTTGCAATAAAATTACAAGGCAATATCCATGCATGGATAATTGATTTCATTCTAAAGTGAAAATGGCAAAAAGCAGAGCTCAAATGTCTACTTGTCTGCACTAGTGCAACAATTTTCTCCAGTGCAAAATGGGTATTGAGTACTGCTCTCATGAAGTGTCAGTGTTCATGTTTATTAGATGCAAGACCAGGAGAGAAGATGTGTGGCAATGAGAGAGTTGGAGTATTTCATACTAGGTGGCAAAGCTAGATCTGACACCAAGACTAAATGGCTGATAGAGATTGCTTTTTGCATCTTTGTGGCTAGTGTCAAACTCACAGAAGCTCAGTAGACACAGCACTGCTGGTTTGATAGTGACTGGTGAGATCATCACAGGTTCACAACACGTGTTGTATTGAGGTGAAACCAAAGAAAAGAGCTAGCTGAAACACCACTGGTAGGAATGAGCCCAGAGGACCTGGAAACTGGCATCCTTTGGAACTCGTAGTTGTGACTGGGCTCTTTCTGGCCTCTGCAGATTTTTCTCCAATACTCTCCTTCCCCATACAGTTGATCTTTCCTTAGGACATCTTCAGGGTTTACATGCCTGTTCTAGGTATAGACTGTAAGCTCTTTGTGTTTGTACAACGTTTTGGGCAAAAGAGGCTCATGCCTGGTTTGTCTTCTTGGTGTACCATTGTTTTTAAGTTCAGTAATAAATAAATCTTGAATGGTGCCTGCTTGCAGACGATGCTGAACACAAATAATGGAGAATATACAAGTAGTAGAGTTCATCAGGCAGTTGTGGCCACAGTCTGGTTCTTTACACCCTCTGCAAATTATCCAAGCTGGTTATTTTGTATGGACTTTCCTGTATGTATATGTGCCTATATATATATGTAAATATATATATATATATACACAGGTACATATATTTGATCCTCCTCTACCTTTTGTAAAGAATTGGAGGAATCAATTCAACACTACAGGAAGTGATTGGCAAAGTTGTCTATTCCCTGGTCTTGTCATGCTGCTGGCCAAAGGGTTGTGCACAGTGCAGAGGGACAAGTGTCATCTGCTTGGTATTTCCTGACTTGTGAGAGCTTAGTTTTGCAACCTTATCATTGCCCTAAAGCTGGGGTTCTTATGCTGTGGTATGTGTTTCCTTCATGGTGCAAAACTCTTTCTCTCCTACAGAAAAAAAGAGCCCTGAATCAATGCAGCCTGGTCTTTCCTGCAAAGAATATTGTGAATGTTTGGATGTTTTTGCACGTAGGTCAGATGGAGCTGGAAGCTTCTCTAACCACTGCCCTTCCTTACCTTTTGAAGGAGGAAAGAAGATGGATCTGGATGCAAGATGCTTCCATCCTGTGAGTTCAGACCAAAGAGCTGAGAGCTGTTCTTGCTGCTACATTCACCACCTCTGGAGCATACTCTCTTTTTCTATTAGCAGCAGCACCAAGAACCCTCTGGGAAACCTGGTCCAAAGGCTCTCTTGACTCAGAGAGGTGCCAGACATTATCAAGAAGCACAGATCTTCTTCCTGTAGGCTTCCTTGGGCTTCAAAATATTGGATCCATCAGCAGCAATAAATTCCCTAGATTGCTATCTCCTAAGACTACCCATTTCAGTCATATATGTGTATGCAGGAGTACACTGTATATATTCCCATGCAAAGCTTTTCTTGCTTTTGTTTTCTAACAATGATTGGAAAACCCCCATAAAAGCTTAAAGTTCCCTTAGGGTTAATAACAAGAATGCCAGATTTTTTTTTTTCTCCTGAAGTTTATGTAACTTGTGTTGACTGCTTTGATCTGCTATTTTTTTGTTTGTGTGTTTTGGTCTAAGAGAATGATGCATAGAAGTCTAGTGTTAGTTTTCATTTGACAAGATTTCTCAGGTTTTGACTGTGTTGGAAGTGCAACAGGGCAGCTGTGTTTGTTAGTTGATGAATTTGTGTTATCTAAAGACTGAAAAGAACAAAAAGCATACCATCTCCCTCCAAATCTCAGATCAGGTCACTTCAGGAACTGCTTCAGGCGATATGTGGGGTTTTTTTAGTAGCTCTCTTGATTATCATCCTAAATAATGAAAGAATAGAGCTTTTACTGCCTGAATATCTTATTATGACAGGAGAAATCAAAAGATCACATAGTATCTTTCCTTGTTACGAAAGTAAATTATTTCTTTAAAACTGCTATTCTGAGTCTTGGCAACACACCTGTGGCTTAGGAAACTCCCAAGTGAGATTCATTTTACAACCTTGTCAGGAAATCACACTCCTTTAATACAAGTAAGAAGCAACCAGAATTGTCCAATGAAATTAGGAGGTTACAAATAGGACTAATCACATGTAAAAACTCACTATTTCCACCTGACAGCAATTAAAGCAGTGTCAGAGATGCAATGAAATTCCCTCCAGGGATCTTCAAAAGATTGAGTTAAATATTAGAAAGAGTGTGCATGATGGATGGAAAAGTTTGAAAGAAATGACAAGTCTATCAAAGCTGAAGGGGGTCACAGTTCGTATTCTGCAGCTCTTTTGTGGTATGCAGGATGTCTGTCAGGAAGAGCCTCACAGCTATCTGCTGTCAACAACAGCAAAGCAGGTGTGCCTGAGAGAGGCAGGACTACACGTTTTCTCTTTCTCATACCTGATGTTTCTTACTTGGATACAGCTCAACATCTTTTAAAACTTTGTGATTATTTTTTTAATGCTTCTGTTTTTGCTAGAAAAGTGTTTAGTGGAGTGAGATTTAGAGGTTGTTGTCAAAGTATAATTGGAGCTGATTACTTAATTTCCTGTCAGTTTGTTGTGACCCGGAAATGGCCTGAGGGCTGCGTATGTCATATACATACATTCTGTGTTCTGTATTGATTAAAAAGTGGTGTGGTGTGTGCCAGGTGTCTGTAAGGCAGTTCAAATGGTGGAACAGCTTGGGTGAGGGGAGGTGAGATGGTTTGCCCCCCAGTACAGTGCTCTGAGAAGTCAGAAATGATTCTGCCTTACCATGCTTCAGTCCTTCCCATTAAATAGGGGTGTCACAACTGCAGCTTCTGTCCTGGCCCTCTGGAATATCAGTTTGCTTCTGTACATCCCCATGTGACTTGGAGAGCAGAAGTCTCTCTGGGTCTACCCGTAATGACAGGAGTGTGCAGAGGAGCTTTGAGATAGCTGTAGTGCCCCAAATTGATGCTGTCAATGAGTATGTTTGGATATGAAGCCTTGGATATGTGATAAAATCTATCAGTCTGCATGTGTCTGGGTGGTGGGACTGTTCATAACAGAAACATGTTGGCAGCTTTTTGTATCTACAGTTGATCAACAGGATACCAATGGGTGTATACTGGGCATATATAGTACAAAATCACCTCTCCCTGCTCTTTGGTGCTACCAGATGGTATTTATTTTCTTGAATCAACCCTGTTGTCATATTTGTCCTTCTTACATATTGTTGACAAACGCATATGACAACAGAACCTAAAGTTCCAGTGAAATAATTCCACTAATTTGTGCAATAAAACTTATTAAAATCCTGTCTTTCACATTGTACGGCAAATATAGCTCCCTCTCTTAATAGGAGGTTGATAAATACCATATCTACCAAAGCTGTTTACAAGACTATCAGTCTAATAATTTTTTTTTTTTTTTTTTTTTGTGAAAATGATGGTTTTGATCTTTGTGGCAAAGGGAGAATCTCTTCCAAGACACAGGCATTCATAAAAGACGTGCTCTATGAAGGCTCCAGAGACTGTTCTGGGAGTCAGAGATTGGCTGAAAGATACCTGAGCGTGGTGGAAGCACTGGCTCAACTGAAGTAGAAGTGAGCAGAACCTGGAAGAGACAGCAATCAAAGTCAACAGAATGTGGAGCTGTGCTCATGCCAAAAATGTGGGAAGAAAAATCTCAAGTCTCAGTAATTTTCTGATTTTTTTTTCCTCTAAAAGTCAATATACTTGTTTCAAAATGAAATGGATTATAAATAAAATGGGCTATACATAACATGGACCTATTTTTACAAAATTCTTTTCTTACAAGCAACTTACAAGGCAATCTCTAAAGGATTCACATCATATCAGTCACATTGACTATCTGTGCGTACAATTCAGTTAAATTAGAATTAAGGCTATGCATGTGTATGGTTCATCAACACAATCATTAAGAAAAGCTCATGAAACTGGGAGTGCTGAAATGCCTGTTATTCATTCTGACTGTGTTATATGGGCAAGCCCATTCAGTTGCATTGGTTTCACAACACACTTTGTTTTCCAAGCTCATGTCTCTCAATCAGTCCTGCTGTCCCCCATGGCCTGGAATCCTGCCTGAGCTTGATTGCAGTATATCAGGTGAGGCTCCTGCTGCTTACCTGCTGCTTCCTTAGTTGAGAACCTCCCGTATTGTCCAGAAGTGCTTGTGCATTGTGTTAAAACTCCTCCAGATTGCATATGAAGGCTTGGAATGTGGGAGTTTGTGTTTTCAACAGGCAGCCTCTGTCTTAGCAACTGTGTGATGCATGGAACAAGTTACTGCTGTTATTTCAGTTAATGTGGCCAGCACTCCCTCGTGTCCATTAACCCGAAGCTGTGAATGGTGCTGTGAAAAGAAGGGCTGGTCTTTCAGTGTTGAGGTCACTTGCATTGTTGTGGCAGCACACTGATCAAGGTTTTAAGCTTCTTCTAGCCCAGAGATCTCTTTTGCTCACTGTTTTGCTTTCTTAAATGGCTGATGACTCTATGCTGTCTCTCAGATAGACTTTTTTCTTTCATTGCATTTTTCATGTCAAAAGTGAACACCATTGCACTATTGCTATTTCATTTTCCAGATTGCATTAGGATCTGTGCCATGGGAATCTGTTTAACTGTTACGGTGTTGTTCAAATACACTGAACTTGAATGGAACACTTGGCAGATTTATCCTGATGGACTGTGAATCCAGATGTTATCCTTCTTCTGCTCATCACCTAATAAAATACATACCCAGTACTTTGTTACCCCAGGGATAATTTATCAGCTGTGCTCAGCTGCATTATGGGCACTTCTCTTAACCAGTGGAGAGTGGCTGATCTGTCTGGTGAAGTGCAGTCCCACTGTATATAGTAAGTTGTTTGGGAATTTGTCTGGGAACCCCTCCCTCTTAGAAAATACATATTAGGGATTGGGAGGTAGTCCTGAAGCTCTGGTAAAGGCCAGATTGACAGTGTGCCTATAATGCCTCTCAGAACCAGAGACAAGCTGGTTCAAAAAAATTTTGGCAAATATTTCTGCTTTATTCCTAGGTGACCAGCAAATCCCTTCTGTGTTTCTGATTGATGACTGAAGCTAAGAACTAGATCACATGTGAGGCACATTTGCAGTTGCCAGGTTGTTGCGGTTTATTTACCATCAGTTCTTCAGGACCCAGTGGAAACAGAGTTGGTGGAAAGGATGGCTTCTTCATCTAGTCGAAGAGCATTTGTGAAAGGCCAAAAATTATATCAGTTATAGCATGGGCTGAAAAAACAGAGAGAAAAGTCACACATATCCAAAGATAGGTACATACATATTTGAAGGACCAAAAAAAGAAAAGCACAAAAGAAGAAGAATGTTTTAATCAATATCATATACAAGATAGCAATCTAGCTCCAGGCAGCCTAGAAAAAATGCACCTCTCTTACCCCCGTCATGTGCATGCAGGTACTGACTCCTTTGTTTGGTTTTCTGTTTGTTTTTAACTAATTTCCTTCATTCATGGATAGATGGCTTTTCATTATCTGAGATATTAAAAAAATTGTTACCACTAACAAAGAATGTGAAACCTGTGCTAGCTAATATGATTAGCTGAATGGCTGAATGTTTTCTTTCATGATAAGAATTATGTAAGCAAAGCTACAAGCGATTAAAAACTACATTAGCATAAAGAGAGAAAGAACAAGAAATTGGGCTGTTTTTGATAAGTTTTTAAAAAGGCAATTTGCTATGAAATGTTGCATTTTTAGAGAAAACATTGCTGAACTAACAGCTCTTCTGTTTGAACAGAAGTTTTCTGTAAACTGTGGATTTTATTGAAATTTTGTGTTTAAAATGCTAATGTTCTTAAAGAGATGGAGAAGCAGTCATATTGTATCCTAGAAATGTATAATAATGCAAAAGAGTTTTGTTTCCTAAGAGAGCTGGCAGAAGACAAAAGTGCAGGAAATCTAGCAATTTTTAAGTAGAAGAGTGTTTTAATCAGAAGGAGCTTTAAGCAGCTGCAGTATTTCATGCATGGCGTAACATGGATGCAGCCCCAGGCTACTATAATTATAGTTTTGTGGTGTATTTGTAACAGAATATCTGCTAAACAGGAGTTAGTACAGTTTAAAAAGTTTCATGAACTGATTCGACTTCTGTGAATCGTCTCTAACGTGAAGGTATTCTGCAAAGTTAGCAAACTCTTCAATTCCCCTGACTTCGCTCCTTGTTAGCAATCATACCATTTTATTTTGATGTTGCAGACAATGTATAAGTACTCACTGTTGCCTTTTTTACAATTATAATTTCTTCTTTTGAGAATTTCCTCTACAACTTTTTAATATGAGAATATCCATTTCTGATGAAAGATTTGATGTGTATCATAGATGTGGCTTATTTAAAAACCAGTATATCAAGTCCTCTGTTCATAAAACCATAGCTTTAATATGGAGTAGCAAAAATGTCCAAGGATTTTGCAGACTTTACAGAATATTTTTCAGCCTTGAAATATCTTATAAAATCAGGCTCTATTAATGAAACACTTGAAGGCATAATGAATACTGGTTAATTGTCATGCCATGCAGGAGAAACTCCTAGGTATATCTGAAGTATGGGCAAATTTGTCATTTGAGCTTTGAATTATTGACAGGAAACTGAGATAAGACAGGTCAAGTTGTTGATTGTTCCTTTTGCTAAATTTGTTTCAGACCAGGCATATTGAAACGTTCACAGACAGCTGCAGATTTATCCGTGAAGAAACAGGAAAAAAAAGTTCTTATTTAACTATTATCAAAGCCAAACACTTATAAAATAAAAGTGCTTATTTTATTATCACAGGGTTTTTTTCTGTTTCATACTCACACTAATCTTTGAATGGCAGATAAGTTCATCAATAGAAAGATGTGATTTGGGAGATGTCTCCAAAGATCCATTTTTGAAAAATCCCAAGCTATTTAATTTATGTATTTTTAAAAGTATCTTTGGTGTTATATAGAAAATTGATTTGTTTAATTGTGCAAGTTCCTTTACATTTATATCACTTGCATGATCTCAGTGTCAGAGTGACCTTACTCATATCAAAATCTTTAGTGTCAAAATACTCCAGTTGTCTTCTCCAATTACCCTAATTACACAATGTCAAAACATGCCCATAACCCAGTCTAAACAGTTTTGAGTCCAACAAATTAGCACATGTAAGGCTTTTTTCTCATATTATTCAATTAAAAATGAATTCCCCTTCCTTGTTCCAAAGAAAATCATTACACATTCCTCTCAGGGGACCAATTCCTATTTACTTGAACCACTATGACTGCTTCTTAATATGGTAAAAAATGTAATGTAAAAGGCAAGAAGTCTACTAGAGTGTCAGGTGCTGTAAGGACCAGGGAGTGGGAACAGCGGGGTCTCCCTGTGGGCAGGCAGAGCCTATCCCACTGCCCAGCCAGGAGCAGGGCAGCCCTAAGGGCCTGGGGCAGTCCCAGCCATTGGACACCTCCCTGGGTATGGGCTGGTGTTAAGGTGGGAAGTCACCTATAGATTGGGGTCAGGGTCTGGATGAGCAGAGCCCGTGGAGAAGATGGAATGTGGTAGAAGCAGTGTGGATCAGGCAGAGGCCAAGCAGCAAGGTTTTAGCTGGAAAGTGGGTCCCGTGGGTGGGGACAAGCCCCAGCTGGGTTGTCACCTTTCCAGTGCTGCCTCTCTGCAGGGACACCAGGGAAGAGGGGCTGCCGTGGGCTGTGCTGTCTCTCCGATGACCCTGAGCCCAGACAGCCAAACCTTTATGAAGGGCATGGTCTCAGGACCTGTACATAGATATCCAACATCAGTTTAAGTGCTAACATAAGTTTAAGTGCTAACATTCAGAATGCACCCTAAAAAATCTATATAATGTGTGAAGTAATTCCTCTGATGAAAAATCCTACCAAGTTTTTGATTTGGGAAAGATGACAGAAACCAACTTAAGGCAAGCACAGGCCAAGCTGTTATTTCCAGTTTTACAGGACAGAAATTGGATTGGTTGATGGCTGAATAAGCACCCCAATTTACCACCTCTACATTCTAGTTGATGTTGAGTAATACTGTACTTTGTATAATACAGATTTTATAGCTTTAAATTGCGATGAACTACACAGATAATAGAGAAAATTGCCCTCTGATTTGATCGCATATGCTATGCTGGAGTTGCTTTGTTATTCCTGAGTGAAGACTTTTTCCCTTGGAGACAAAGAAGTTAAAAAAGAAGCTAGCCCAGTACAAAACCTAAGGCTGTCATAATCCCCTAAGTCATGAAAAGACTGAATCTGTGGAAAGCTGTAGAAAAATGCTACTCTCTGTATAGAGGGCTGTCTCAGACAGACTGTGGAAGCAATGTGTGTGCTGCAGTCTTACAGCTAATCACCCAGTGAGCCTAGGGAACATTAGGCTTTGTAGGTTCCCACATCATATTGACTGGTTTTTTGCAAGACAGCAATAACCAGACTGTTGACAACTTATGTTAATATATCTGATATGACAGCCAGCATGTAGATAAAGTTTCCCCATTCACAGTCTCCTCAGGTGTGAGGAGCAAGCTATTACAGGAAATGAATAAATTGCTTTCCACATTGCTTTCCACACCATTTAAACTGAGAAGTGCAAGTAAATCTTGTGGAAGCATGGGTAGGCTGCCAGAGACAGAAGCTACTGAGGGCCGTGTCCGTGTCCATGTGCACATCTGCGTGCATGTGTGCAAGGGAAGGAAGCAGGATGGGTGCTTTATAACTATTTCCCCACTGCACAACTAAGTGTTGATCAAACACTCCTGGTGGTATGAGACTGCACAGCTCGGTGTAACTGTGTTATCATGGCACAATGCCCAAGATGCTGTGGCATTCAGAGTTTTGCTCATGCAACATTGAGCAAACATATCCACCTACATCAACAGTAATGTGGCAGTACAGTTCTACACCAGGCAGTGCAGGGTTGCCATAGATTACCGTGCTTGTAATTGTCACATACATCTTTCACTATTTTCCAATTTCAGAGGACAAGTTGCAGGTAACTCTCAGACATGTGGCTTACCTTCAAATGTTTGGACCAGAAATGCATTAGTGAAATCAGTTTCCGTTATATTGCAGGGTCTGGTCAGAAGTAGTTCTGGACCACAAGAACTGATCTCATGTTGACGAAAGATCAAATTTCATACCTGTATTTGCAGTTATGAAATGAAAGGCACTTGCCAGCACCAGCTTTTCTGACACAACAAGAAAACTCTGAAAGACACTTTCTCCTCCCTGAAGAAAGGAAAAAAAAGAAAAAAAAGTATCCATTTCTCATTCCTTGCAGTAACAGAAATGATATTTTTACTTTCACATTCTTACTTTACCATATCAGGATTTTTTTCCCAGACTTTAGCACAAATATGTATTCCCAGACTTTAGGACAAATATGTATACTAAAAGTACTTGCAAAGTAATTTATGTTGCTGTTATATCTGGTCATAAAGGTGTGCACTAAGCCAAACTCAGTTAGACGATTTGGAGCTGATTTTCCAGTCATAGTTAATAGTTTTAATCTACTTGAATAAGTAAAATAATAGGAAGAATTTTATGATCTTACGGTTGTCTTGTAAATTTTCATTGCTAACTGATTGTTTTTGCAGCAGAAGGCTTGTCTGACCTCCTTTGATCTCTTTCTTCAGGATAGGCATTAGCTCATGAAATGATTAATGTCTCATACAGGAACTACTTACTAAGAGTTTATGTGGGGCGAAAATTGCCTTGGTAAGTCCTATCTGTCAGAAAAATAAATGTATTAACCTTGCGTGATCCATCCAGTCCCTCACTGAGATTCTCTTTAAGTAGTGGAGATTTTGTCACCTCATTGCAATAGCCTTGTTTTTTGATATAATGTAGTCAGACTTTTTCACAATATGAACTTCTGGGTAGCACATCAAATGGAATGATGACATGGATTTAATGGGGAAAAGGAGAAAGAAAACCTGCTTTCTATTTGCACCAGTTCTATGTCAAGGAGATCTGCTGCAGCTGTCCATTTAGTTAGTTCTCTCCCTGGCCTTTTATAGCTGGTGGTGTTGAGAGGTCTGTTATATTAGGCTGGGAAGGGTCTGCGTGAGCTCGTTGTGGAGCTGAGGTGTAGGGAAGGGGCGAGAAAATCGGTGTCTGTTTGCCTAAATACTGCTGGAGGGTTATTTGCTCTCAGTGTTTTTCATAGTGCTGCTGCTGACAGAACAGCTTGGGATTTCTCAGGAAGACTTCAGTGGATTGCTTCTCTGTGACTGGCAGCTCACATCTGGTAAGGGATCAGCTTCTTGTGGTGTCAACAACAGTTGTAATGCTTGCTACCTAGCTAATCAAGGCAATATTTGATATGTTCTGGTTTGAACTAAGTGTTTGGGCTAGAAACAAAATCTGGAGGAGAGACCATCCCTAATGAAAGTTCTTCTCAAGGTGATTTTAAAATAATTATTTGCCTAATGGGAAGGGAGCCTGTGCCCTCCCTCTGCTCACTAGAGCTGAAAGCAACCTGAGTACTGCAGACCTGAATAGGAATAGCTTTTCCTGTTCTTTCTGTACATTTTATGCCTTCTGTAGGTGCCATCTATAATCTGTTGCACAACACTAACAAGCCATAATTTATGAAACAGTTTAATTAATTGGTTCAAAGTACCAACAGGGAGGGAATTTTGAGGGTCATAGAAGCATTGTGTTTTTATACTGCAAGAGCCTTGAAAATATAGATGAATAATTTGTGAATTAAACTCTTCTCATGGTGTCAGCCAATGTCTTTCAGTCCCTTTACTGTGCAGCTGTTTCCCCGAGGAGAATGTCCATTCTGATGGGCTCACTACCTTTGTTGCTGCTATTACTATACAAGCACTGAGTAGCTACTTCAGAAATGACATCTCAAAGGGGGCAGGTCCCTTTGCAGAACCCCTGCGGCAACCTCCATGTCCTGTCCAGTTCACATCTAGCATCTTCAGGGCAAAGATCTCTGTGTCTGTGAGTAAGGTAAAACTCTCAACAGTGAGGTTGTCAACTGTGAAGCTCCTAGAAGTGCTGTTGTGGGGGGGGTTGTGTACTCCTCTATGGCAGCAACAGTGTCCAAGAACTTGGTAAACTGTTGGTTTGTTTTAACTTGGTGGAGGGAGCTGTTGGAATCCTGCCTGTGGGACGTGGAGACATGAATTTGTTGGAAAGAAGAACTGAGAAACATCCCATCTTCCCAAGCACTTCCAAATGAAGTGCTTCTGTCAGGCTTTTTTGGCCTAGAGGCAGAAGAAACCTGTAGCTGTTTGGCAGGAACAACTGAGAATTTCTCCAGAGAAGATTGAAATTCTTCAACCTTGCCTTTTTGGTTTGAATAATCTGAGGATAAAGCTCTGCTGCCCATGTAGTACTCCCTCAGGGGGAACAGTGGGATGGAGAGGATTTGTTAGGCAGGTAATGTGTGACTCAATTTGAGCAACCACCAGTAAAATCTTATATGGTGGTGAACTCTTACATGAACTGAACTTCATAGTGGATTTAATGCCAGCTTGCAAGTCATAACATAACCTTGGTGCTCAGAGCTCTGTGGTTGCTCTCGGGAAACTGAACTTTCCTGCACTAGCGCTGTGTGTGATTCATTCCACAAGTTCATTGTTGGAGAACTAAGTGTCACTCCCAGAAATGGAGGTGGTGGGAAGGGGAGCATGTGAAGAATGTTGAAAAGATGTTCTCTAAACCACATAAAAGAAACAATGGAAAAAGGAAGAGTTACATCTCAAGCCTTTATATCTCCTGTGTATGTTTCTGTGAGTACACTTAGAATTGCTGTGAGCACAGGGCCAATATTCTTAACTTAAGCTACTGCTGTTTATTTTAGTTGCGTAGTCTTTGTTGAGTACTGGGACAACCTGCATCAGTGAATTTGTAGCACATTTCCCAAAAGGGAACTCTGGGGAAATTCTGCTGAATACCGTCTCCCATACATCCCTCAAGTCCTCCACATTTTATTTTATTATTGTGATAAAAGCAATTGGATATGCACATTAGATAACGAGGAAAATTTTTCCTTGCTATAGCAGTGAATCCTTATTGTAATGGAAGCAGTTGCGCTGCTGCAACTTGAAAGATTTTGACCTGCAGTATTTACAGATGGAAACACAGTGATGGATTAGTGACATCTGTTATTTATTTTGTCTCCTATGAGGTGCTGCTGTGTTTAGTGATGATAAACAGCATTTCCCAGTGATTCTTGGTATGCCCATATTATTCAACTAGCAGTCAAACTGTTCAGTTACAAGGATGAAACTAAAATAGTTAAAAACCCTAGAAGATCCTATATGGAATAGGGACTTCCAAAATAGGAAAAGAAATTACAGTATTCTAAGTTGTTTGCAGACAAAGCACACACCTTTCCTGAAAGGAAAATATGGATAACACTTTCCAGTCTGTGCTCACTTTAAAACTGGGAGAATAAACCCTACCAAAGGCTATATTGCAAATGGGTCCTTACAAGGGTTATCAGCCTTTTTGATGTTCTCTTCTCTTAATAACAGAGGAGATTCACATCCAACTGGCTCCTGGAACTATGAAGATCTTGCCTATTTGAGAGGAAAAACACTATAGTTAGCAACACTTTACTGGGTTCCGTAAACTGGATTAAGTTCACTAGTTCAGAGAAACCAAAACTGTAACCATGGAGCTTTTCTATTAATAGAATCTAAAAGGGATAAAACACAGGATAAAGTAGGAAATTATTTCTTAGTCTGCTAGGAAAATTCCTGAAGCTGAGCATTTTTACCACAAAGTCTATTACCTGCACTAAAACACACCAACTGAAATGCTGCAATGTAGTTTAAGTAATTTTCATTTTCCCTGTGTAGGCTAACAGTAAATAAAAATCCCAGGTGCTGCCTGGATTTTAGAAGTAACTAATTGCAGAATAAAGGCAAAGAGGATTTTATTATGAGTTATTAGAAGTTCAGCCAAACATAGATGGAGATGCCTTTGTCTGCTGAATCTAGAGTTCGGAGAAGGTTTAAATCTTGAAGAGAAATGATGCGTTCAGGTCTGGTTTTCTGCAGGTGCATTGTGTATTGCTGATGCTCTTCCCTATTAAATGTAACAAATATCCATTGATTGGGCCAAAAAACCTTGAACACTGATCTCACTTGGAAATTTTCAAGTCCTGTTCTTGTAAGGAAATCTCCTTAAGTTACCAGTGCTGAAAAATGGATGTTTGTTTAACTTTTGTTTGTCCCAATTAATATGGCCCATGAATGTACTGATCAATCTAGCTAATGATCTACTCTTTAGGGAGTAAAATGAGTTTAAAACATAAGCCACAAATCTCTCTAGATGTAACCTGTAGGTAGGTCTATTTCCATTGAGACAGTAGAACAGTGTGGGGAAGGTTATCATCTTATTAGATGAAAATAAACCTGTGGACCTGAGCATTTTAAGTACTGCTAAACTAAATTGTGTACATTGCAAGAAAAAGACATTGTTGTGTACACCAATGTAGTTTACAATGGCTTCTTACAGAGTCCAAAAGCCAGAATTAAAAGAAAAGCTGAAATTAATGAGTTACTTGGGAAAATGTTTTCCGAGTGTGTTAAAATCTTTCACTTGCACAAGTTATCTTGTCTAGTGGCAAACAGCCAGAAAAGATACTTAAATAAAGATGGATCTTCTAAATGTAACAGGTAGCTGCAGTGTATAAACCCCTTCTGCACACAGGGTAACACAATGGGCTACTCCGCAGTTGTGTTTTTACAGATGACACACTGACAGGTTCGTAAAAGTTGTTTTGTGCCCATCAGACACAGACATAGCTGGGATTCCTTTTCCCTAGTTCTCTGAGCCACAATAAAAGACCACAGAAATTTTCATTCAGCCAGTTGCTGTCAGTGCGTGAATTCATCACTGTAGCTTTATTCACACAAAAGAAGTTAAGTCTCCTGTCTGTGCCAGAGTGAAGAACCATTGCAGAGATGCTTGGGTTTTCATAATAAATGCTTACCACCCTTAAATGCAGAAAGAAAATTCCAAGGAGCCAGAGATTAGAAAAATCAAAACCATCTACTTCCAGAAGCCTGTATTTTATCCGTGTATACTCTCTTAAGATACAGCTGGGCTGACAAAGCATCACCTGGCCTGCTTGGAAATAATTGACATTTTCCCACTTAGTATTGACTTGAGGTTTTTAATTAAGCTATAAATGTTACTTGCAGCTGTGAATCAAATACAGCTGAATTTTCCCACTACTTTCTAATGGAGAAAAAGTTCCTTCCTACTTTCTAGCTACCTGATTGAAGAAAGACACTCATAATTCAGTTTACTGAATGCACTCTTTGGGTAAAACAATTGCTCCCCTCCTTGCTTCCACAGTAAGCAATATGTTCTTTACAGGAACTAAACTACAGCATACTGAGTCAGTGAAATAATATAATTTGTTTCTATAAATCTGACTTTGCATGTTTTTCTTGTATTTAATATAAGAATCACAGTCTGAGCAGTAGAAAGGCAAATTTGTCATGCACTTCCTTGGTAATGTGACCTGACTTGGACAGTCTTTAACTGAAATAGTTTTACCCCCAAATCTTTCCAGGCTCATAGTTTTTTTGTGGTCCTCAAAAAAGTGGGTGTAGTGGGACACATTGTTTGTATAAAGAAAAGAAAGAATGCCTAAACCTACAAGAGTACCAGCAAACTTCTGATTTCACATGTAAGCTAATTCTGAATAGGTAGATAAGTATGCAGATACACACATAAACAGACTGATGTATCAAACCTCCCTATTTAACCAAAAAACACCAGGGCAGTTTTCCCCTCTTGTTGAGAGCTTTGAGTTTACTGCTACAGAAGAAAAAAAACCCATCTGGCTGTGACAGGTGTTGCAGTGTGGATCATTCAGAGGCATTGGAGTTAATTTATGAATATTTGGAAACAAGTACAGTTTTGGTAATTTTCCTTTGATGAACTGTGTCACTGCTGATGTGGAGACTCAAGAAACCATATTTCTGCTCACCCTCTTTGTGCTTTGTGCTCAGATGACAGTAGAGGTATAGCTCTAGTTGTTTTTAACTAAAATACAGAGTTTTGTTATATAAGATCATTCAGGTGGTGCTGACAAAATCAGTTCACATCCTTGTAAGTGGTGCTGTTTTTCCGGCTGGCATGAGGCTAGGAATCTGCTTTGAAGGTTGCTGTTGTACCCCCAGACACTTATTCCTTTTTCTACCCAAGCAAAATATATGGAAATGGTGAAGATGAGTGGGAGCAAGTAGGCAGGATATTCTTATGCTGGGAAAGGATAAAATATGGATTAATTGTGAAAATGTTGCTTTGAGAAAAAGGCTGGCATCTAGTAACAGTAAGTACTAACATCTAGTATAGAGCTTCAATTTTGCATTTTTGTTCTTCAGTACTACCCGCTGAAGAAGAGAATTTGAAGCTGTCCGACTGTACTAATTTGAAAACTTCAAATTACTGTGTTGTCATAGCTGAGAGTGAAAGGGGAAATGAAGGCTTATTCTACATATTCCCAGTATTTCTGAATTGTCAGCTTGGTTGGCAGCATATACCACTCCTGAGAGGAAACATCTGTGGCTGGAGTCAGTAGACCTTTAACTTAATTTGAAAGCACTTTCTCTAATGTGGAATTACTGGCCTAGGCTCTAGGAAAAAAACCTTTTTCCCACAACTAACTGCATAGTTGACATATTTTGGTTTGGACAGTGATTCTCAAGAGTGGGAAGATGATTTAATTTTGTTACTGCGTTAATAAATTCTTATCCAACCAGTTTCAGTATACACATTTAAAAAGATGAACGCTTTGAAACTCAGAAAAAATTAGGCTATTAGGGAAGGAAGGATTAAGCATGTACATATTCCTAGATGGGCCACTCCTGTTCTCATTCATACTAAAGGGTATGTAAAACCGTCTGATTAGTAAGATTTGACTTTTAAAAACAAAATTAGTTTCTGATTTGAATTTTTTAAAATTCAGCTTCAAGTTATTGGATCTTTGCCTTTGCTGGAAGTTAAGGCAGATCGCTTGAATGAGAAAGGTATTTTGCTTGTTTATCACTTTCTGTAAAGTTTGCTTGCATTTCAGCTGTTTTCAGAATAGAGAAGTTCTGCTTTCTAATGTGTAAGCATTCAATGACTTGTCCAATGAAAGGAAATGGGATTGCTGCTGTTAATGATATTAACAAGAGTTCAATGTCTTCCACAAATATTTGAGCAAGGAAACAGCTGAGGTTGATGGATAATCCTCATAGAAGCAGAGTTCGAACTCTATAAGCCAAAACTGGTTTTGGAACCATGACAATTTTTTTCATGCTAGAAATTGGACACCTGGTAAACAGGTGTCCCTACAGTCTAAGTCTGGAGTGCCTTCTTCTAATGATCATGTATTTTTTGATACAGCAAAATAATGTTCACTTTTGAGTTATGGACAATGGAATTTATAATTTCAATAGAACATCAAGTTGGCACTTGCCTGTTAACAGGTTTATTTTCCATGTTTCCTTTTTGTTCTAGACCAGTACTTACTGTTTATGTTCCACAACGTAATTTATCAGTTACCACAAAGCCCTTAAAATCCAAAGGAAGTGCCGATGTATTCAGTGTGATATATTAGTTAAAACTACTATAATTTATATAGACAAGGATCTGAATCAAAATCTTGGATCTAAAACACACCAAGCTTGAGGAAGATTTGGATTCAGATCTAAACTCTGTGGTTTGAGTTTTTCTTTAATCACATGGTGTTACAAACATCTATTTCATGTTACTAAACTGTCCCAGCTGTGCAGAGTATTTCCTTGAGCACATTGGAATTATTTTTACACAGATGTAAATGAGGAGTAACTTTGCTAAAGTCAGTGCAATTGTTGCCTCTAGATGATGTGTAAGGAAAGGTCTGTGCTGTCCCTATGATGTGTCCCTATGCTAACAATATAGAAATTACATGTATTCATTGCATCAGCTTTGGGAAGAAAGTGTCTGCAAGTCTTTGCATGTACAAGAACACAATGCAGACGTGCTAGCAAACACAAAATCTAAGTGGGTTGGAATGGCTGCTCTGTACAATGGCCATTTGAGACTTTTTTTTTTTTTCCAAGTAGTGCTCAGTCCCATTGCTGCACCCTCTTTGCAGTCTTTCTCCCAGCACAGTAGTTTCTTCCAGGCTCTTCTATAACAAGTGCATTCTCTTCACACGTTTTGTAGCCATGTCCTGCTGCACCCTGTCAGGTTATTGGATTTGCCATTGTGCCATTTGCCTCTCACTTTTAAGGCTATCACTCATCAGCTATTAGGAACCAACATTATACAAGTATTTGAGGTAAAGAGAATATAAGACCTGGATCAAGTGTTGATTTCCACTCCAGCTTTCCCTATTGAATTACATAAACGTTTCAACTGAACTTGAGCTCTAAAGAAACCCAAGCCTTTCTTTAGGTTGGAGAGAGCTTGCAAAAGTCCTGTGTTTTTGTGTCTGTCATTCCCCATCCCTCCATCTTCATTATTCTTGCATACATATCCAGTTTCAGATTAAACTGCAGCCATTCTGATGGTATTTCTTGTCCTGGCCAGAAATAGGAACTCTGGGAAGCATTGCTGCAAAACCCACTTGTTGAGTGTTCCTGTGTAGTTTTTCTGGCTTGCTGAATCTAATCTTTGTTTTTAGATTCTCACTGAATGAGTATAAATTACGATTCCTTTACCTGTAGTTTTGTTTGGATGCAATTGCTATTTTTCTGTTTTGTCAAAGAAGGGGACTTGACTTATCTGTACCAGTGAAAGTGGTCTGACTTGCACCATGTGCCAGCAAGGAGAAACTGCTTTACAGATTTTTATTTTCCAAAGATGATATGTGGTCTCTCCACAGCTGCAATTCCCCTGGAGAAAGATGGTCAGACTTCTCATTGGGGGTTGTTCATTCTTCCCTCTTCGAGCCAAGAACAATATAAAACAGGGTCAGTCAAGGGTAAGATCCATGCAGTTACCAGTTCAGTAATGCTTTGCATGAAAATATAATCCACTAAGGGAGAAAGAGAGAAAACAGAGAGTCCCACAAAATGTCATGTTGTATATTCTATCGGATAGAAGAAACTGGTACTTCAGATGGCTCTGGGCAAGTAATGAAATAGAGTGCAAGAAGATGACTAGATCTACAAGCTCTTCTTAAGCAAAGTACTGGCTAAGGAACATACAGCTCATAACACTTCCTCTTAAGTTGCCATTCAAGTTTGTAACTTTTTAGCAGGAAACCATGAGCAATCCTAGATTGCTTCCCCTTGAGAGCAGCAGTATTTCAAAGCTTGCAGTGTGTGAATCCTAAAAGGAACAGTGGGGATTTTCTTTTTGTGTACAAAACTACATGACTAGGTAAAGTGTTTCGAGAACATAGGTGAATTTTGTAACAGGTATCAGTTGTTCTTTCAATGTCTTAAGAGCAGCTTAAGCAGATACCATAGAAAAGGCAAGTCTGTTTTAGCACTAGTTTTTTGCTATCCAGGATACATCACATATTATTCATCAGAGGTGGATTGGCACCACAATATACGAAAGATATAAAGGTGTTAGAAGGTGTCCAAAGGGGAGTGAAGATGTTGAAGGGCCTTGAGGGGAAACCATATGAGGAACAGCTGAGGTCACTTGGTCTGTTCAGCCTGGAGAAGACTGAGGGGAGACCTCACTGCAGTTACAACTTCCTCATGAGAGGAAGAGGAAGGGCAGGTACTGATCTCTTCTCTGTAGTGACCAGTGACAGGACCCCAGGGAATGGTCTGAAGTTGTGACAGGGGAGATTTAGGTTGGATATTAGGTAAAGGTTCTTCACCTAGAAGGTAATTGGGCACTGGAACAGGCTCACCTGGGAAGTGGTCACAGCATCAACCCTGACAGAGTTCAAAAAGCATTTGGACAATGCTGTCAGGCACATGGTGTGTCTCTTGGGGTGTCCTATGCAGGGCCAGGAGTTGGACTCAATGATCCTTGTGGGTCCCTTCCAACTCAGGACATTCTATGATTCTATGATATTCAAGCTGATAACTTGTTTATGCTGTGCCAGAACACAATTTTATATAAAAACTGTTCAGCTTGAAAATTACATGTAAACGAAAGGAGAACAGAACTGGGGAAAACTCAAAGGTAAACATCAACCTACATGGTGATTGGGGGAACTTGTACAACCCCAAAACTTTAAAGACAGACACCTTTATAGTTAGGTAACAGTGTATAATCTCTCACACTGACAACTAAGGCAGTCCAAGTTAAGGCTCAAAGGTTTCATTAGACTCTTCATTGCTCAGAATCAAGTTTCCCCCAGACTTAGCACTCACTTGCTCTCTACTGGAATTTTATGTATGTTTAACTGTAGATAACTTCTGGACTCTATCTCCTTTCTATTGTCTGCATCAGGTTACCTGCTCTTTTATCTGGAGTTCAAGATTCAGCTTAAAACCTGACATTTTTGTGTAATATTTCTGCAGGAATTGTTAAATATAGTCTTAAAATTCACTGATTAAATTTATTAATACAATTTTTCTATATTTTTAAATAGTTTTCTGTAACTTTCAGTGCTTGTTTTTGTATTTTCAGTGTGTGACATTTCTATAGCCAAAGAACAAAATCTTAGTTGGATTCTTGTGCAGGGTTATGTCAGCTGTGCTGAAAGATACTGGAGCATCTCTTGATTTACATGATTTTTAGACTTAGAAATGAGAAAAAGAAAGAAGAATGTTTAGTAATGGGCAGGAACAATTTATGAAGCTGTGTATGTAACACATCTACCATATGAAAAAATGCTGCATTTGTCTATTATTTCTTTAGGTGTTCTCTGCACATGAAAACATAATACTGTGTTTCACTTCCATCTGTACATGATTATTATGCTTTTGAGCTAGGGAGACAGGAATTGTATGATAAATGGAGCATGCTATAGCTCTTTGTATTTGCCTTTTCTAAAGGTTAGAACTGGAACACTGTTGCAAGAAGCAAAGCTTTGACTGGACTGACTTAAGCAATAAGAGCAAGCTGTTCTTTATCATATTAATTGCAGTTGACTCATGTCACTTTACCTCCCAAAACCAATGATGGTTGGTTAAGATTATATCCAAACCAGTCATAAGTTACCAATGAATCAGTAAGAGAATATTTTGGGCTGGTATACAAAAACATGTCTTGCTCCATATTTAGTTAGCTTGGATCCTCTTGTGGTTCAGCAACATTTTGCAGAAACAAAACATTTTCAACTTCAAGCAGAGTCCAGTTTCCTTAATAAAACTTTTAGTGCAAGTGGCAAAGAGTTTAAGCTAATCTGCAGCTTCATTCCTCTAAGAGCAGCTAACAGACATACATCTTGCCTACTCTGTGTTCAAGACTTCCCACTGTCATTTATTTTGATTATCTGAAAGCTGTTGTGGTATTAAAAGCATGATGTGCAGCAGATTAATCATGATATCAGCTCCTTGTCGTCCTAATCCTCTCTGCTTTTCCAACTGTGAGAAGAAAATGTTGAGGTGTTTGGGTATGGAAACCATGTTAAGGAACCTGTCCTTCTTGGTTGAAGCGTTTCCTATTTTTCTCAGATAAGTTCCCAGTTTGGTTGAAATACGCTGTAGAGAAGCACTATGGTACAGCTTTTAAACAAATTAGTGGTAAGGAAAAATGGTTAGAAAAACCTTGAAAAATATATCTCTGCCTTAACTGTGTCAGTTTGCTATAGAAACATTAATGTATCATATCTATTCTGTTTTGATGGATATATTAACAATGCTGTCATTCTTTCTATATGTCTGACATCTATCTAAAGACGTATCTGGAAACTGAGGTGCTCCTAAAGCTAAAACCCACATAACTAAATAAAACACTACACTAAGCTGACATAGAAAACACAAGTAATTAATGCTCAGCAATAAATAAGCCCTAGAGAGCTAAAGCAAAAGTCAAGTCTGTGGCCTAGTTTAGAGCCTGATCTTGTGGCTTTGGCACTTATTTAATGTTTTGCTCTTACTGTATTTTTCATTCATGGTTTATGAAATGCTTACAAAGACTAGTATGCTAGTCTGATTTTTGTTGAGTGAGGTCTGAAGAAGCACAGAGAGATAAAATGGTTTGTCTGTGATTTATTCAGTTCATTGTAGTTAGAAAGGCTACAAATACTGCCTTGATTTTTAGGGAGACATGGTTATTTTAAGAAGGAACATTACAGATACATACCTCTTACAATCTAAATGTATTTTTGTTCTCCTCTACTCTTCTAGGCTCAGAAGTGGAGGAGAGCTGTGTGAGACCTTGAATTCAGAACTTGCCCTGAAAGAGATAAAAAAACAATCAGTACAACACTGTTCAAACTTGAGAGAACTAATAGAGTGCAGAGTCCAAACAGCTCAGCCCATGCTTTTTCCCTGGAACATCATCCTAGATTGCATTAAAAATGACCTTCAGTGAGGATTTTGTTTTTAAATTGAAACAAAAGTCATAATTTAGTTTACAAAACATCCTGAAATGTTTTTAACAAGAAAATCCATGTTCCAGTATTGAAGGATTCGTAGTGTTTGTCTTGCTATGTCTTTGCTTTGTTAATGAACTAGGCCTATTTCAGCCATGACTAAATCTTATGTAGGAAAGAACATTTGGAAGGATGACACATGTGGTTAAAAAACAGGAGTGAATTTCTGGAGTCCTGTATTTAATTCCCAGCATTGCCACAGACTTCCTCTTTGACTTTGAACAAGCCACCACATCTCTGTGACTAAATTCACTGTCAGTAAACTGATACCAGTAGAATTCCTCTCTTTGAATGGCAAGTTGTGAGGTGAATGTATATTTGGGTATCAACTGCAGCTGCAGAGGACTTAGATTTTTAACTTTCTAAAGTATGTGAATCCAAGAGAATTATTTAAAGTTATAACCATTTTCGATGGACTGTTTCAATAATGGGAAAATACCACAATGTATTTGGAGTTGTTTGTATCATCTATCTGTGGTACTTTGGCACTCTTCCTATCAGACAGACTCACAGCAGAACATACTTTCCTACCTGTGAACCTGAGTCCAAGAGAGTGATAATAAACCAATCACAGGTGTGTTAGTCAGCTAGTGACGCTGCTCTGAATAAATTGTGGGTGGAGCTATGGTGTAGGTTGAAATAGTGATGGACCTCAGGGAATATTAATTAATAGAGAGGCCTGACCCTCAGGTGCTGTAGGAGATGGCTAGGGATACAAGCCTAGAGGATGACATCCAACAGGTCAAGTGACAGACTGTGCAGTTGATAGAAGGATCACTTAGTCCAGATATCAAAGGCAATCTGTCCTAGATCTGATATGGGACAAATTTTTTATGTCCCCAGGCATTTATCTTAAAGAAAAGAAGGTCTCTCCAGTAATAAATATGGGCACGCTGAATTCACATGAAACATTTGCTCTTCTGTTTTTTGAACAGTTAAACAGTGAGTTACATTTGCCAAGGTGCCTGGAAAATACTGTTGTTCATCTAGTCCAAGCCATATTCATGGCTGAATATGTTTACACTGACATTTGTCATTTTTGTCCAGATTGTTTTAAATGTGGTCAAGTGCTGCCCACAGAGAGCATCAGTAGTCTGTGGTGGGCAGCTTGTAATTCTCCATGGGTGTCTGGTCAAGCTCTCCCTACAAAGAACTGTCACAAATGAGCAATTGCCCTTAGTCCAGTCACCTAATGTTCCTTTTCCTCAGGCAACAACACAAAGAGAGGTAAGAATGCCTTGGCATCTGCTGTGGAATATTCTCTTTGTCTCTGTGAGGCAGAGGAGAGGGAACAAAGATTAAACTTTTTAAAAAATGACTTCACTATTTCTTTTCGTCCTCCCATGTCAATTTTTGGTCAAAATTAGCCATCTGACTGCTGGCTTTCCAGGCCACTACACACAACAGAGAAACCAAGCTGTGGCTGCGGCTCCTCTGCTTGACCTCACAAGCACCAAAAGTAAAAAAAAAGATTTGCGGAAGCTGGGTCCCACACTCGAAGGAAGACAGCAACTTGTAACATGGGAGGAAGAGGATGTGGAATTGGTGGGATTAGTCTGCCTGTCAGAAGGGGATAGGCTCTGTTAAATATTCTTCCAAATGCTATAATCTGTGCAAAACCATGTTAGGGAGCTGTTTTCCACAGTGAAACAGGAAAATATTTCTTAGGTGCTACCCCTGTCCTTATTTTGTTGGTCAACTCCACATCATATAAAAATATCTGTAACATGGAGTAATTACAGGCTTCCAATGAAAATAATCTGAGAGGATAAGATTCTCTGATTTTTCTAGTATAACAAGAAGCAAAAAATATAAAATATTGCATCAGAGACTTTGGACTGCAGAAATCTTTACTCTTTGATTGTAGAAATATGATGTTTATGCAAGCTTTTAGTAAGAGCTGGAACTTGCTGGGCCTTAATTCTTCCACTTTGTGTGGTGAGAGAATATCTGATTAAAATGAAATACCTGTTCTTTAGAGATCTGGGGATTTTTATCTGTTGTATTTTCAAAGTACTTAAAAGCATTTTCTTAACAAAAATACACAGTGTCTAGGCATCCTCAAATGTGTAAAAATTAGTTTTGATTACATCCCATTAAAAAAAAAAAAACCCTGTACAAAATCTGTCATATAGATGATTTTTTTAATAAAAGGATCTCAGTTAATTGTTATAATCTTATTCTGTGTGTTCTCAGGTCCATTATGTTTAGAAACAATATTTTTTATTTTTACTTCTAAAGTGCAACAGTCTCTTCTATTGTTGATTCTTCATCTACAATACAATGAGTGATTGTCATGACAGCCTTTTTGGGGATTGTTTTGGTACTGCACCAACTGTTGTGAGGTCTTTGCTCACTGAACTCAAATGCAAACTCTGCAAATTCTCCTCCATTGGGTTTATCATCCCTAAGAATTCCTTATGCTATCAAGAAATCTCACACATATGGCTCCACATTGGAAAGGAAGTAATGGGTTGTACTGCTACATTATAACAATTTAACATTCCCTGGGATTACTGGGTGATCTTTTAGGACAGATTTAAAAGCTACTGGCTTGGTGTGCAGTACTTTGCAAGGAACTTGAGCTCTGCTACAAAGACAGCAGAGGCCACTTAAAATGTTACACAGAACTTAAAAAAATTATTTTATTTTGGTAAATTGTCTGGTTTGGATCATGGTTTGTTGACCCCTTCTATCCACTGCTAGATGCACACAAAGTTTTATTTTTCATATTTAAGGGTTTTTCTTTTGAAAAAGTCCTCATAATAATTAGAAATAAATGGCTTCCTAATGACATTTTTCCTTGTAAAACTGTGGTTTAAATTAAAGGAAAAATGTTTTTGCTCAACATACAAACAAACATACAAGCATTCCATAAAACCCCAAAGTTGGGAGGAAATAGAACTGCCAGTGATTTGAGAAAACTGCTTACAGGTTCTTGTGTCCCTATGGAAAGTGTTTCTTTCTCATTAGACTGGCTTGTTAAACCCTTGTATATCCCAAATATGTACTTATAAACTCCTTACTTTCAGCATGATTCCTCTTTTTAAAAAGGACAGTATTTAAACCTCAAAACATGTTGTTTTAAGATCAACGGTTTAGCAAGAGCAAAATCTGCCTCCCAGACTCAGCTGCCTGCCTTCTTCCCCAAATACTTTGTTCTGAAGGAGCTGATGGCAGTGATAAATGTAAGAGAGTTAGAGCTCTGCAGTTATTGTCAGCAAGTTAGCTTTATGGCTTGGGGATTAGACCTTTGATGTCTTATCGAGTTTCTGCCCTGCGTGAATCAGTTGCTTACTTGATTTAAATTATAAAAAGAAATGCTCTGTTGTGATATTGTCCCATACTGTGTCTTCGTCATTTGAGATGCCTCTGTGTTCTTTAGTTCCCTAGGAAGAGAAGGCAACCAGCCATATGGAGAGTGGCCAGTTGCCTGCCGATCATGATAGGCACTAAATAGAGTTGCATAGAAATTCAGATTTAGAGAAGCCCTGTTTAGCTGAGCCTTTCTGTCCCCCACAAAGGGAGATTGTTCCCTACAAATCTACAAACCTACATCCAGCCCTGTTTCACTTTAGCTGTTGAGTGGGTCCCTCTATTCCTTTAATAAACTATTTCCTTTTCACTGAGGTAAGTGCTCCTTATGAAGTTTTCCTTTTGACATCCCCCAGTGTAATTGCAGCTGGACTGCTGCTTCAGCATGTGGTGTGGGGAGAGCAGAGGTGAGCTGGAAAGGAAGTCCCCCTTTCCTGATTACAGGAATAGTGATACCTTACCCTGGAGATGACCATCTAGAAGCTCATTTTCAGGATTTTGCATGTTCTATGTGCTGGAGGCTTCTAGTCTTTGTGACAGAGTCTTAACCTAATGCTTCTTATTTTGAGTTATAGGTCATTGCTTTTAGTTCTATTGTTTTAAGCTACCTTAGACCCTTTAAAGGGTGTGTGCTGATATTCTTTAATCCTAAAATAAACCTCTCAAATATAGAAATGTTGATCCAACTTAGATTTTATT
The DNA here is from genome assembly GCA_013400975.1 of Atrichornis clamosus. NCBI lineage: Eukaryota > Metazoa > Chordata > Aves > Passeriformes > Menuridae > Atrichornis > Atrichornis clamosus. Next base: position 86,300 of record WBMZ01010269.1, read on the forward strand.
TGCATTTTAAAATAGCTTTTCAATATTTTGGAAGCCAAAGTGTTTTTCAAACAAGTGACCTTTAAGCAACATTAAAAAGTAAAACCTGTCTATTTTTCCAAGTTGTTGATGAAGTTATGAAAGACACCAGCAAACAGATTAGCTGTGTGTCAGGACACTGGCTAACAGGACGGTTGCGCTAGCCCACTTGTATTCGGAAAGCTGGGTCAGTACTTACGAAAAGCTTAAGTAAACTAGAGGATAATTCAATACATAGACAATGCATCCCACTGTTTCTCTGTTTATTTTCTCCCTGTGTGACTTCTGGCAACTGAGAAGAAACACTACAAATGACAGCAGCCCGCCAAAGAAAAGATTATGAGTAACAATACCACAAGAATGAAGGGCATGAAGTTACCAGTGACTTGGGACAAATGCGGAACACTGGACACATGACACATCCAGCAACTAGTGGATTGCAGTACATGCAGAACAGAATACCTTCACATTGGAAACCCTTTCAATTTTAGTTTCAACTTAAATTTATGCTAGTTTGTCTTGTTTCTGGTAACCTAGTCTGTATATCTGTAGGTGTTTGACTCTGTTGAACCACTACACTTTGCTGGTAATACTCCAAAACCAAGAGAAATAATGCCACTGGATACTGACAAAATAAGAAGTCTGAGATCTCTCTAATTAGCAGTTGTACATGCATAAAAATGGTACCACCTTCTTGATTTCAGCACTGTACTTAAGTGTGTCATGCTTTCCATCCCAATCTACAGTTAAATTTTCAGGCAATACATACCATAAATTTAGGTACTGTTTAACTTTTTTGGTGTTGCAAAATGAAATCTTCCTGTGATTTTTGTTATAGTTATTTTGAATTTCAGTTTAACATAAACAGCTACTATATTTTAGAAGCATTCAAATGAATCAGGGAAAGGTCCTTCTGAAAGGGTAATTCACCAGGGCTGAATGTTACTCAATACTTGAATGTTATCCAAACCTGCTGTTGTTGGTGCCTGTGTATTTTCCTTAGTAGGAATGGAAGCAGTTCCTAGGATTAAACTGTTCAAGAGAATAGCCCTTCAACAGGTATGGTTGCAGTACCTTTAAGTTTCTTTTTAAGACAAAGAGAGAAAAGAAGGGTAAATTTGGACCCCTTGTTCTTGCAGCATAGTCTGGTATGCACGTGTAATAAATTGATGTCCCTCCTTTCTTCAAAGCAAGAAAGAATGTATGTCACAGTTTGCTTCAGTTTCAGCCTAGTCCTTCCTAGTTTGCATGGTTGCACAACCAAGATATTTTGCCTTTTTTAGTAATTTGTGAAGCAGCAGTAAAAAGAAATGATGGATGTGCTGACATTCATTCCCCCCATCTCTCCATCAATACAGCAAAGTAGAGGTCACTTTAAAAAAACACCTGTTAAAGCAATAAACATTTGAAAAATAACATGCTAAAGCAAAACACATCAATCAAAGCACAACCCTGTTTAATAGTTTTCTGTGCTGGTCGTAACAAGAGGAGACTGTAGTTTTGGCAGTGAGGCTCCGAAGGCTCTAGTGCACTCCAGGCACTGAAGGAGTAAAGCACAACACTGTTCTAATTGATAGGTAGGTAACTTGGAGCTGACTATGAGTACTAATTCTGGGTGATTAAAAAAACCCAAAACCAACAAACACCACCACATCAGGCACAACAAAACCCAACAAACCCAAACTCCAGCTTCCCACTCAGTGAAATTGCGTACTCTAGCTGTTTATTTCAACCATCCTTGCTAAAGTTTATAGGGAAAGAGGCTACACATAAGTTGCATATGAAAAGTTTCATGAAATATAATAAGACAAAGGTAGTGTGGGGGAGATCGTGTTCAAAGGTTTAACAGGGTCCTTTTCAATAAGATGGTGTCTCAGCAGGTATTAGAGACAGTTCTGCCTCCTATGTGCCCCTGCAGATACACAACCTACGGGAGACCTTTGATAGTTATTTTTGAAACCTACCCACCTCTGTTTCAGTTGACTGAAACCTGTGACTTGTCATGTTTGTTCCCCTTTGTTTTTCTTTGACACTATGGGCTAGGTTAATCTCACAGGATTTGAATCAATTACAGGAGAGCTAGCTGATCGGACTCACCAGTTCATAAAGTAGAAGGGATGTTTCTAGGATGTGATCCATCTTTTCCAAGGTTGGTGAACCTAAAGGTGCCAATTTCTAATTTTTCTAGTGTACACAATTAGTTCCACACTATGAAACCTTGATCATGGCTTGCTGCCCGGGAGATTGCTGCACTATTGTGGCTGGGCTATTTATTTTTTGTGTAGACAGGGATAATGAACTTTAAAGAACACATGTTCATTTTTAGATGTCTGAGATAACCTCATTGAAGTCAGTAATCTGCTCACTTGTTTGGTAGCGGAATATAATGAGAAGGTTATGATATGCACTAAGAACCCTTACCACTGAGAGGAGACACAGAAATGTTTTGATGATGTTCTTTGTTGTAAGTGCAAATGGCGTTGCCCACTGTAATAGCAAGCATGGGCATGTTCTAGCTCATCAGAATCGTGTCTGATTAGTCTCAGAATCACAGAATGGGTCAGGTTGGAAAGCATCCCTGCTCAAGCAGGGTGGTCGTAGAGCACAAGGTGCATCGAGATGCTTCTCAAATATCCACAGTGAGGGAGGCTCCACAACCTCTTGGGACAATCTGTTCAAGTGCTCAGTCATATGCACAGTAAAGTTCTTCCTCATATTCAGGTGGAACTTCCTGTACATCAGTTTCTGCCCGTTGCCTCTTGTCCTATTTCTTGTCACCACCAAGAAGAGCCTGGCTCCATCCTCTTGACATCCTCCCTTCAGATATTTGTATACATTGATGAGATCCCCTCTCAGCCACCTCTTCTTGAGGCTGAACAGGCCCAGAGAATGTGATGGCTTCTATGTAAATTCTTCCATGCAAGCTTAACCTTAATGGTGATGACCTGTATATTTGTGAAAAAAAAAAAAGGATGTCACAACTTGAAGCAGGCAGTTCTGGGTTTGTCATGGAACAGTCATGAAGGACCATTTTGCTTCAGTGGGACAGTGCAAGATGAACTAATCTGTTAAAGACAGCTAAATTACAGCAGTTATACAAAGTGGATATTTTGAAAGTATCTTCTGGTACTGTCTTAAACAACAAGGATAAGGAGAACTTAGGTTTTCCATACTTTTCAGTGCAAGGGCTGAATGCTTTCCCAGGTCATTGAAATGAGAGTAGAGTTTGTTGTGTAAATGTACTTTAGAGTCATAGAACATGAGTTGGAAGGGACCCATCAGGATCACCTTCTGCTTCAATCCTTGGGAGAAGAGTGAAGAAATAAATATTGAAAAAATTAGAGGTGTTTCAATGAAGCAGATTAATTGAGACAGACTAGCTGATTGGAATGCTCTCTAAGGCAGACTCTAACGTGGATATTTAAGCATCATTGCCTTTGTTTGAAATGCACATGGGAATATGGCTTTTCCTGCATGTGTGGATATATATACACATACATATATACAGACATACACACCCACACATATGTATTATTGTTGTCTAACTCATTTTTCCATTACAGACAAGCCCAGAGGGAACAAAATATTGCTAGCTTGGAGTTTTCTACATCTGCCCTTCAGGCAGAAACAGCATGGCTACATAAATCACTATAAATCAGCACATTCTTCACTAGCACAAAGTCCTCCGCATAGAACCGTTTAGAGCACACTTCTCCACAGTTTGTTCACAGACCTCCCATGCCAGCAGCAGGGAAGTCAGACTGTTCTATTCAACACCTCAAAGTAACCAGATGCAGAATAAAGAAATTGCCTTTCAAAGCTGTAGTCTGTACTAGGCTTTTCCAAGCAAAATAGTGATGTCTAGCATCCATCTTTTCAGTTCTGCTTGTTTTTCAGGCCTTTTTGGCCTTCAGCTTTCCAAGATGAGATATTAGTATCCTGTTTTGCAAGCAGTCTTGAACTTTATTTTAGATTCTGAAACAGCAGTTTTCACTTGGTCAGAGGGAAAGTCTGTATATCAGTTATAAAGGGTACACAAAAAGTAATAAAATAAAAACCTGTTGTCACTGTGCTTAAATACCCAGTGTCAGTGGAGGGTATATAGGTCCAGTGAGAATTGAAGGAGTCTGTAAATTGAAGAAAGGTTGAAAACCTCTGATGAACTATCCAAATCCATAAACTTGAAGGTCTGTCTTTTTCATAGTCCACAGACTCCAACCTGGTCTCACAGAAAAGGATGGAGGTTCTATCCACAGACAGCAAAAGTGGTTGCTTGGTCTTCAGCTTTAGTAAGAAAACTTGTACTAGGGCAAATTAAAAATAGGTTTAGCATAGTTATGAGTCATAACTTGCAGATTGTTTGTATTAAGGATTTCTCTACAGAACTGAAAGTGTTAGAGACAAGGTGGCCCAAATGAAAACAAAAAACCCCAAAAAGCAAAACAAAAATAAAGGAGTTGGGGAAGACTGCCCTGCCTCTGTTGTCAGCTTTTCTTCCAATGCAGAGAGATGTTGGTGCTCCCCATGACCAGACTGTAACACTGGTCTTGACTCTTCTGCTTTCTTGGACTGGCGGTTTGGCTTGTATCTGTATCCAGTTGTCTGCTTTCTGGCCAAGCACCATTTTTCTCCCAGGATAGTCTGCGATCTGCTTCGGTGGAAGGAGAGTTTCTCTGCACTACAGAGGGTGGGCCCACAGATTTGTGCACTGGAAATGCACAAGTGTGCACTTAACTTAGTTTTTTCTGAAGACCTTTTCTGCCCTAGCGATGATGTAGCTGCAGGATGCAGACCAGAGGGAATGACACTGAATCCCTGCACAAGAGCGAACAGCGTAAGGTAAAGAGAAGATATGTGTTATGCCATAGCAGTGAACGAGGTTATATATACGTGCTATCTTGATAAATAGTTTAATAGCACGGTAAGAAAACCATCAAGTGCCTACTCTCGAGGTACTGGAAAAACTTTCTCATTCACTGCAACATGTTGCTTGTGGTTGAAGAAATAAGTGTCTTGACTGTCCATAGCCCAAATGTGGCACCAGTGACAAAAACAAAACTGAAAGATAAATGAGAGTAGAAAACAGAGCAGAAGTAATATTCCTGTCTAAGCAAGGTTTCAGGTCCTTCATACTCTGAAGTTCAGTAACAGTGAAGAAAATCACTGGGACCATCAGTGATACAGGGAGGCACATTTCAGCCAGTATTAAAACTCATTGGTGTGTGAGACAGTGAAGGAAAATACTGGAAATCCTGGATGCCTGAAACATATGACAGTAAATAATATTTAATCAATGCTTATACCTGTCAAGTGGGTACACATATGTGGTGACTATGGTTTTATTAATGAGGTAAACTTAAACATTTTCCTGATATAGTCCCATTATCATTCTTTCTTCTCAGAAATACTAGAGAGAGTGAGAATTTAAAGCAGTGCATAGTACAACATAGCTGGCCCCTTGGAAGTTGGGTGTCGTCAAATTTAGAAAGGCTGAAATAAATGATACTGAAATGTAAAGAAGTTAAGTTATAGCAATTCCAGTTGAGTTGTGCCGGTTAATCTGTGGCATAACTTGTAGTTGAAACCAATTTTTTAAAACATGACTACGCTGGTTTCTGTGTTATTAGGGCAAGAACACCTCTCTGTTAAAAATGCTTTGCTTTTTAATAGGGTTTAACCATAATTGTCCAGTTTGTGCTGGTTGTTCAAAATAGTTCCACGTCAGGTTGGTCAACTATTGTTGGCTTAATTTAAGTCATTACCAGCATTCAACAGAAATGCTGCTTTAAGCTGGTCTTTCAGTGAATCACATGTTTGTACAATAACAGACTTGAATGTTAAATGAGTTCAAAGACAGGAATAGATGAGCCAATATTGAGGGTGAGTCACTTTCTGGTCCATATTGAACTATTTGTCTCTCTCTCTAAACTGTCATATTTTCATCTAAAGGAATATTTTCACAGGAAAGTACAGCTCTAAGACGTGCATCAGTGTGATCCCAGATTTTCTGTCACTGACTCTCCTTGTTCCTGCCTGAGCAAATAGCAAATCTTCTAAAAAATTCCATAGCACTTGCTTGTTTCAGTGTTAATTTTGACATATTTATCAATTCCTTTGGTTATGTAAGCAAACAACATTGATTTTGACTTGTACCATCTTACACTGCTGTAGCAAAGATGGTAATAAAGTATTTTCCAAATGTCAACCACATACTTTCTCTCTTTTCCACATGCTACCTTTCCTTACAATTCCTTGCCTTTTTGTCCTTCCTGCTCTTAAATCCCCCTATTCCACTAGGTTGGTGGAAATTGTTTAAACGTACAACCCAAATTCTCCAGCGAGGTTTGGCTAACCAACAAACTATTCAAGTGGTTTTGTCTCCCTGGCATGTCTTCATCCTCTGCTTTTCCAGGTTGCTTGAATATCCTTGAACCCTTAATTTGCCCTAATCTCCTCTAAGGCTTTGAAATAATAAAATACTTAAACAAAACTCTTTGGATAAATGCCCTTTAAAATACAGCTTTGTCTGTGAACTATCACACTCTCAAGGGAGTGGATTTTGTTCCTGAGACATTTAAGGAGATTTTTTGTCCACTGTATTACTGTCAGGCATACTCAACTTCAACTCAAAACAGAACAGATCAGGAATCTCTGGAAGAAAAATGGTACAGAGGCTAGACTGCTGCTGTGTGTGATTTTCTTCTGGTGCCTGGGTTCAGTTCCCTGATCTACTACATGATTTTCTGTGGGTCACGAAGCCTTCCTGTGCTTTTGAAAAATAATTCTCTGCTCAACAGGGATGTTGCTGAGGATAAATGCAGGGTGGCAAAGTGCCTAGCCATTAGAGAGGGGTAGTGTTATACACACAGAAAGGCTGTACTCAGATCCTTACTTCACAAAATAGGAAGAGGAAGATCACTTGGCTTGCCATCACGAAATCCACAGGGGAAGTCTGAGGCAAAGCAGAGGACTGGATCCAATTTTTTCTGCCAGAGCCCCCATGTGGTCCATTTTGATTGAAAAGTCTTTTTCATAGTCCTAGCTAGGCCTAAACCTGGAGTCCTGCAGATGCCTTCCGGGCAAGAAAGGGAAGCTTGGAGGACCTCAGAGGGCTCCCATACTGCAGCTCATCAGGGCACCCAGGCAGGCCCTGGAGACCAACATGAGTTGGAGGTTGTTCAGAGCCATGGATGCCTGTCTTCACTGCTGCTCATTTTGCAGTTAAAGAGAGATGACTTCAGTTTTTCTCCCTTCCTGCTCAATTTAGCTAATTATTAATTTCTGTCAGCAAGAAGCATCTGCAAAATAACACCAAAATGGGGGGGAAAGGAATATCTGTCTTCCAATTCTGGAACACTCTAGCTAAATTTCATGAAGAAAGATTTGAGGTTTATGTGTAATTTGTGAGTAATTTACTTCTGATGCTAGTTATTCTTTAAAAAGAAAAATTGCTCAAAAACATTGTGAAAAGGAAGCCACTAAAATATAAAAATTCTGGTAAAAGTCCAACCATATGACTATTATTTTAAAGTGATATCTTTGAGATAATGTCTTCATTTCCAGGCAAACTCTCCAGAAAGACCCCCGTATTTCCTCATTTTAAGTGATAGGAGAGGCAAATAGACCACAGTTTAAGTATGACGATTATGGAGATTTGTATATTTTTTGTGTGTAATACAATGCAGGGTTATACGTAGCAAATATATTTTTAATTTTTTAGCCCAAATACTATTCTTTGTCCTAATTTTTTTCTCTTGAAATTTTCCTCCTCCTAGTTTCAGTTTCTTATCTGAAGTTCAAAATTTGCTGAGCCTGTGGTTTTGCTGAATCAATGAAAACGGTGCTTCAGCTGGATGAATACCTTTTCTTAGGCACCTCCTAATGCTTAGGAGAAAGATTTCCTCCTGGTAGTGATATGCCTTGCTTAATTTTGTGCTTGTTCAGAAGAAGCAGAAGGATAGAGAAATTAATCTGAAGACTTACTGAGTTCACCTCCACCCTAGTCTCTGCTTTTCAAGGGCTCAGAAGATAAAGCACTATCTTTGTTTTCATCTGTTTTTGTTTTTGGCTGTCGTGTAGCGGCATCAGAACTGATTAGGTAGTGTGTTTCAGGGTGAGCAGCTCCTGCTTTTCACAGTGTCAGGGATGATTCCAAACTCATGAGCCTTGCCTGCAGTCTTGGTGGTGGAGGGTTGAATGATTAGGCCAGGTTCAGTGTGGCTTTGTGTCAGAACTAGAAAGAGGTGCATTGGAATCCACTATAAGAATATTTATGTTAAAAATCCTAATTGGGTCAAAGAACAGACTTTTCAGCTTGTCATTGCAGAATAATTAATACATGTCTAATAAAACAGACAAGCATCCATTGCTGTCTCATTTTTGTTATGAAGAATGTTTCTACCAACACCATTTTCACTCTAAAAACTCCAGGCTGTTGTTTTGAGTTTCAAAATGATAGAAAGAAATTCAGAGACTTCCTAATTGTAAAACTGGATTTACTGTATGTTACGGAAATGTTGCAGTCACTGCCATTTCACAGCAGCAGCTGAATAACCTCAGATGTAACAAATTGTTTAGGATTTGAATAGACTAAAAAGGCAGAACTTTCTTTTCAGGTTTGGGTATTTTTTGTATGCCTTCCCTGGGGAAAGGGATCACAGAGCAGTTATTGCATGGGAATAGCATTGCTACAGCTTTTTTTTTTTTTCTAGTTTTTGAGAGTGGACCAAGACAAAGACAGAGAATGCAGCCTGGACTGTGCAGGTTCTCCTCAGAAATCACTCTGTGCATCTGATGGAAGAACTTTTCTGTCCCGGTGTGAATTTCAACGAGCAAAATGCAAAGACCCTCAGCTGGAAATAGCCTACCGAGGCAATTGCAAAGGTAAGAAAATCAAAGTTTCTCTTGATCATAATGATAGATCCTAAAATAGTTTTTGACTTGTCTTTGTATTGTAAAACAGGAATTATGGACTTGAAGAACTTTCTAAAAGCAAGTGGGTTGAAATCCTTCCAGTTATTTCTATAACAATATCCTATGTAAAGATAAATTAATCTTGAGCCTTCTTCAAAATTATGACTCCCACACTGACTTATACTTTAGTAAGTCATTATTAAGGAAATTGCATGGGTAGGTCCTTGTTCTGAAGGATCATATCACTGGCAAGCTCAGAGAAACTCTTAAGATTATCTTGCAAGGTTTCTTGTCTACAGCAGTCTGGTGTTTTGAGTTAGAGATGGTCAAATTAAGTCTTGTGTTTCCTAACAAAATCACATAGTGTGGCGGGGGTGGTGGTGGTACAGTGGGTTGAATGAAAAAGAAAAAAAACCCTTTGTAATGCATAGAGCCCTCACACACTATTCCTACCTGTATCATCCACTCTTTTACTTTTGATCTCTATTTAGAGAAATTGGGTGACATGCAACCCTACAAAATATCCGCAGTTAAATCTTTCAACTTTTAGAGTAGTGTGGTGATAGACAATGCCATTCCTTACTGAAGTGTAGGGTGATTCCCAACACAATGAACTTCTTTCTAAAATGTAAGAATAGCAGTGGTCATAAAGATTTACTTTCCCTTTCTCTCTGTCCTAAAGAGAATGGCAGGGAGTAGAAGTAGGGAGTGGGGGGAAGAAAACCCCAGGGACCACACCAATTCAACCTGTAGGAGGCAATTTTCCACATCATCTCTCTCCATTAGCTCCAGCAAACCTCTGAAGCATCAAGACTGCTTCAAAGGGACATTCTGTCTCATCTTCTGACTAGATGAAACAGGATCCTCATTCTTCAGCCCTTTCATAGTAAACCATTGTATTACCTGATGGATCTATTTACTTTGGTGAACAAGGATAGCATAATGAAGCTACCTGAGCCAAAACTTTTGTTACACTCATGAACGACAGAGGGAATTACTGTGCACTTGGTATTTGTTCATTTTATACATTAGACCATTACACACCTTTATGGAAATTAATTTTGAGTGTTTTTCTTTATTGTTTTTTATACCATATTGAAAATGTCACCTGCAAGAAATCTTTTTCATTAGGATGAGAATTGCTCTACCGACTGTGTCCTCGGTGATGCTGTCAAATTTTTCTGCAGTCAATAGCTGCAATTTGGAGAAACGCTCATTTGCTGTTTATTTTTTAATGGATAAAGTGTAAGTACAGTTGTAGAATTGGAAGTAGACACCCTTAGGCAGCTTAAGTATTGCTAATAGCAAATACACATCATGTTCTCATCAATCAAATGCTTTTAATCTTAAAATTAAATGAACACAAACATCACCCTAATGTTTAAATATTTTTTCCTTTGATTGGTAATAGGCAGATATTTGCCAATAGTATACCTGGTCAGCATCAGCAACAGACCAGTGCTCTTTTAATTTTATATTTTCATAGTATTTCTTATTCGGTAAAGCAGTCTTAAATTTTAAGTGACAAATGTCTTTGTTCCTACCCATGACTGCAATCATCAGAAATATTTCAAGCTGTAAAAATAAGTTTTAGAGAAGAAAAAAGTAATTCCTTGGCCTGCCTGCAGTTTCAATTTTAGCATTGTTAGAGGTACTTCTGATAGGCCCAACAAACATTCTGAAAGTGCTAAGGAAGTTTGCAGATTAAGGCCTCTTTTGAGCCAGTTGCTTTCGAGTGGTGAAATTTCTTGTTACAGGTGATGTTTGATCAGAAAGCAGAGGGTTGTTTTAGTAGGGCTAACCAAGAAGTGATGGTTTCATTTCAGAACAGCTTTCAGAATTTTCTTCCCTGCTGCGTTGGAATGAACACAGATCCTTTTGGAAGTGTTCGTCTGTACCCCTGAAAAAACAGACACCCACCCAATCTCCCCATTAAAGTATTGGTTTTGAAACAAATTTTGAGCTTGCTAATGCAGGAAAAAGAGAAAGAAACACGCATATTTGTATGCGGAAGTTCCGAAGGGAGAAAACAGATGATTTCTGGTAACTTTAAATCCATGTCTGATATTCATCCACCATTGATCAGAAAAGGCAGTCTTAAGTCTGCCTCCTTCTGTCTTCTTTTCAGAAAAAAATCCCTATTCACCTCACAAAAATCTTCATGAAAATTAAATATTTCCAGGTACCATTTTAATTAGTTGAAAACATGGTGACTAGCTCTTTCTTCGGTTTATTCTGTTCAGTAGAAATTTAAAGACCTTGTCAGTTTATGTTGACAACATTTTGGAATAATTTTGAGTCCATCATTTCTTGTTTATATATTCTGAATTGTGATTTCTCTTCACATCCATAAGGAATTTTGAACAACCACCAGACTGATGTCTGCTTTCTCTGTTTCTTTTTTCCTGAGAAAGCCAAATTTAGATTTACTCTTTTTTCTTTTCCTCACCTGTTCTAAAAATTTTTCTCATCTATTTGGTTTTGAACACTTAAATTATAAATTTTCAAAGGGATAGTTTGCTCTGTTTGTGCTTACTTTCCTTTCAAACTCAAGTTTCATCACTACAACAGAGCTCAGCCCAGGTAGTTCTTTATCGTTGGAAAGAAAACCATTTTTAGATCCTAGATCTTAAAAGATCAGATTAAAATGGCAGCATTTAGATAATTTTTTCCCTTGTACTTCAGTTCTAGTTTCTGATGACTGCAGCAGAGATCAAAATCATTTAAATAAATCTGAAAATGAATGAACCCTGAACCTTGTCCTCATTTCTGAAAAACAACTCACCTTTGACAAAATAAGCATCAAAATAGATTGCTCTGTTAGTGGGAGTTTTTTTCTGAAGACATTAATTTTGTAACTTTTTTTTAAGTCCATCTCCAGACTTTGCTGGAATTCATTGCTGAGATTGGAAATTCTATAAAAAGTTAAAATCTTAAAAAATTTTCAGCCTACTTTTGGAGTTTCTAAGGTCTCAAATAGTCTGTGTACACCTTAGATGAACATCCACATTTCTGGATATTTTTCCAAGCAAAATCTTAACTCTGAAGTTTTGGAGATTTGCCACTTGCTTGACACAGACATTTACTGTGCAACAAGATTACAGATCTAATAAATAAATGTATGTTGACAGCTGAGAAATACTACGTGTGTTAGGAGAACTGTTAAAACATCACTTGTGATGGGGATCAACTACACGCACACACAAATGCTTTACAGTGAATCTGGCCCAGCACAGCCAAAGGAACAAAACATATAAGAAGTGGAAAAGCAATATGATTGCTTTTAAACTGCTCGGAAAGACACAGACGCTGTGTCTATACAAATTAATTACCAGTGCAAGGACACAGTGTGAGCACCACACAGCTAAGCTGGGAAGTGCTCCCTGTTGCACTTTGAGCACTGGCCAGCTGTGCTTTGCTGAGGACTGTATCGATGTGTTTCAGGGAAAAGACAGGCCAAGGACTGTTCCCAGCAGACACATGCACAGAGCTGCCTTCTTTTACAGGTTTAAGGCTGTTCAGCCTGATAACTGAGCCTGGCTACTCTTACAGGACTGCCCTGATGCCTGCCAGGGTGGATTTATTCCTATGACTAATACAAACTTGGGCAGGAGTCCTTTAGCTCTCAGCCTGATTCCTACCACTACAGATGGTGAGGATGGGACTGGAGAGCTCTGGATGCCACACAGAAAAGCTTTGTAATTTAAAAAATGAATCCTTTGATACTCTTGATGCATGCAAAAAATGCAAGCTGAAATTTCTTAGTCTTGAAAATAGGAGCAATATGCAGAAGCAGCATGTCAGCAAAAAAACCCCAAACAATGCAGTTGGCCATTATGAGTAGGAAGTGTTGCCCAGCAATTTGTTCTGGGCCAGTAGCTACAGTTTTGCATTGAATGGGGATTTCACATGATTTGGAACATGGTATAGGTTACTCCAAAAGGCTGTGCTTGCATGAAACTGAAATGCACAAGACATCAGCTAAAAGCATTGTCTTCCCCAGAAGGCATGAGAAGGGCTGTGCTCAGCAAGAATCTGCTTCTTTAGCTTACAGATGTAAGGCTGAATGTCTGTCACAAATCATTGTAGATGAGACTACCTGAAACAAGTTGTTTTGTTTTTTTCATGGAACATTTGTACATCCCATATAAAGAGAAGATGTCTGGGACTTCTTTTCCTCCCTTTTTTTTTTGTTAAGTGTTCAAAGTGACTCTGTAAACAAATTTGCCCATGTCACTGTAGGATGGCATCGTTCAAAGAATATTCAAATTATCTATTGTCATGAAAACTGCATTATCTATGCAAAAGAAAAAGAGGGAATGCTTCAACTAATTTTGCAGAATCCTATCAGTTTCACCTGTGCTAAATTGCTGCACTGTTTATTCTCCTCTATTGAAAAAGGTTTCTTTCTGATGAACTTGCAAAATGTGAACTCAATGTTTTTCCTGCAATAGTTTTCAGATAATTTTGGGCTTTTTGATTAGTTTTCTGTGACAGTAAACAACAGGTATTAACTTTGAAATGTAAAATTGTGATGGTGGATGGAGGTGAGTGGAATTGAAGGATTTTTCAAAGAGACTGTACCTTTTTTGACATCACAGCAAGGTTTAGCCCTAGGTAGGTTAGTGGAGGATTTTCTATGAGATTAATGAAGTTTTTCAGATATCAGAAATTTTGAATAGCTCCATTCCAGTCGGACAGCTTTTCATCTCCCATCTCAGCAACTTCCAGTCTCAGGTGTAGAAAGTCTGCTAGCTGGTTGCTTCGTGTTCAACGTGTGCAATATCTGTAACAACAGTGTCTAGTGGAGGGACAAAAGTGTTGCGCTCTCATGGACCATCAAGTGAACAGTGACTAGTGGCCAGCAGCAGGTCAGTCTGCAGTTTTGCTGATGGTGAAGGGTGAATTGGAGCAGGTGGTGCTGCAGTTCAACTGGGCCAGTTTAAATTTTATTTGTGCATTTAAGCTCTTTACCTGAACACTGAGATTTAGACAGCTTGTTGGAGGGCAACGGAAGAGCATGTGCAATCATGTGACTGAATTTTGGATGTCTGTGGCTGCTGGGAATACTTTACCTGAACTGAAAACCCTATTATCCCACGAAGATGTCCCTTTTAGAGTTAGCTAAGAACAGTTCCTGTTTGTTTAACTAATATTTGCCCTGAAAGTGGTGTGCAAGGTTTGTAGGATAATGCACTCAAAAATATCTTTTTCTGTCCTTTCTTCTTCTGTTTCTCTTCTTGTTTCTTAAATAGCATTAAGAAAACACATTTCATTTCTCAGTTTGTTTTTAAGTGAATGTACCAGGCTCATAATTGGGGCATTGGAGACTAATATTCTGAATGTAATAAGCAAGTGGCTCAGTAATAATATTTGGTATTCTGACATCATGATTCATGAAAAAACAAATTCACATGTACCATATTGCCAACATGCCTCTACCCTAACATAGAGTTCTTAAAATATCCCAGTTGAGGTACTTGGATTTTGTGACTTCTCTACCAGTATTTCACTAAAATAAGACTTCTCTAATGGCTGGAGTTTTGATCCAAATTGTCGATCACTACAAAATCTCAACTGCCTGCTCGCATCACATGTCCTTACTTCACTATCATGTAGCAGCAACCTGGATTTACAGACAACTGCTAAAGTGGACTTGGCACAAATCTCGAGTGGTGCTTACTGAAACAGGCAGTGTAGGAGCTTTTCACAGTGAGATTTAATTTCTGAGGGGCTCAGAATTTAATCTGGCTGACACTGCGTATGTGTTCAGCATTTGCACAGGTGGCCCCAGCAGTGACCTACTGCTTTGTGAGTACACCAAGGAGAGCCATCACACAGTTTAGTGTCATTGTTATTCTATAGCTATGTAGATCCTCTTTCTGGACCGGAAACCATAGGTAGATCATGTTTAGCCTAATTCATTTATAGCATCTTAAAGAGCCTCACTGTTTAAAATGCTATTCTTTTATGAGCTATCATAGACATAAAGAAAGGTAGTATCTTCATTCTTACAAAAAGAACCAAAGCACATCAAAATATGAGTGAAATTTCTCATAAAACAGGTATTTCACTATTTTCTTTCCTTAAAGAAAAAAAATGCTTAGCATTTGTTTCTTTAAATTAGGGCTATCAGGAATAGTGAAAAGTTTTGCTCGTTTGAACAATTAGTACAATGAGTCAATGAATGGATTAAGTACATGCTTAAATAAATTGAAATTATATTAATTAAGGTACCTTTCTGCCTTTGGATAAACATGCTGATTGGATTTTCCCTTTGTGAAGACATTGGAGACATCAGTTGCTAGTAGTTGTTTTGAGCTCGCATATTTATCTTGGTCCCATAACTCATGAATCCACGCATAATTTGGGGAAATATTACTGCTGTCTCTTAGCTAAAGAACTGAGTTGTAAATGCTGGAGATGGTTTCTGAGTGCACACCTTTTCCAGTATTCCCACGGAGGCTGCCGTCCAGCTCAGGTTTGCCTGTGAGCCAGAGGGGTGTGAGCTTGACGTGCGCTCGCAGTGCCTGGGCATGACCCTTACTTAGTTCAGTGTGCAGGTAGGGACCTTGGCTTGGCCAGTGACCCTGCTGCCTGGAAGGCAGCCCTGTGGGATGAGTTTGGGAGGTAGAACATGCTCCCAAGATGTTCCGTTTGGAGAGAGAAAAATGTAGCGAGTAGGTGTGGTTCTTTTTCTAACTGAAATGAGTGCAAGTGGGACTGGACCAAGGTGTCAGTGTAAAAAATAAACCTGGAGAGTGTGAGACCCTACACAGTCCGTGGTTTGAAAGCAGAACAGTTTTCATGTGTCCTCACCTCTCCCTTTCCTCCTCTTCCTTATCTCCTCTCCCTTTTCTTTTTTTTCCTCATCTTATGAGGAAAAATAAAAAAAAGAGTGGTGCAGGTTTTATCATTATTTTGAAAAATATATTAAAAAGATAATATGTTGAGAAGAGCTTTGTGTTTTTTTGAAAATAAATCTTACAGGGGGAAAATTGATTACAGGGCAGATTTTTATCTNGTTTTGAAAATAAATCTTACAGGGCAGATTTTTATCTTATCAGTAATAAATGATTACAGGGCAGATTTTTATCTTAAAACACTTTTAGCTAGGTGATGTCTCATCCTTTTTCAGACATATTTTCTCACTGTGGACACTGTGTTAATCTGTAGAATGACTGCAAGTTTCCAGACTGTGATGTTGGCAATCCTGATAAAAATGCTTGTCAGCCCCAAATTCATGTTGGTTTTGAGTCTTCATTTATATTACGTGACAAGCTGTTACATATCAAGCCACTGTAGTGAAAGTGTTGAGAAATAAAATATTTAACATCTTGGTGAATAAAGGTATCTACATATAGAAGTTAAAATTTATGTTGTCTCTGAAAGCAAGTGGAATTGGCTTCTAATTATACTTTCTAGTAAGTATTTTATGGAGATGACTAAAGTTTTAAGTATGTTTGGAATTTTTTTTTGTGGAATATCCTTTGCTCCTTTAAATATATCTAGGGGTACTTAGAACACAGGACAAGTGACACTGGAATAGTATCCTCAATTTTCTGGAGGTGGAATTTATCTCTTTTTAAAATACACAATTTTTACTAATAATATTTCTGCAAGAAGGATTTGCTGAAGCCAGGATACACAGAAAGAAGGCATATAAGAGCATTCTTATGCACAAAACCCCTGTCTTCTTAGAATCAACTGTGCACTACTGCAATTGTATGAAAGTAATTTTTTTGTTTTGTTTTGCAAAATTTTAATTTCTGTCCATGTATTTTCAGCTGAAGTTTCAAACCTCATATAAAAATGCATGTCCTAAAGGAAGTGAAGTAGCAAGTGCTAAAACAATGATACTGCACTGAAGACTAGGAACCACAGTTACAAACCTTCTCAGATTTTCAGTGCAAGAATTAGTGACTTGGCCCATATCACGCTTGTCCAAACTATCAAATCTCTGCTCTGCTCACAACGCTTAGTGTAGCCTTTGGCATTTAAAAAACCAGAAAGCTGTTCAGTTAGTTTTTCTTGCAAGTATTTGTTTCAGTTCTAATCAGACTGTATCTCTCCAAATACAACTTAGCAAACTGAAATAGTGTGCCAAGAGGGAATCCAGCACAGCATTCCTTATTTTATCTTAGAGCTTAGCTATCTAAATTGCCGTGTGGTTGCAAAATGTGGGGGGAAAAAAAAGAAAAAGGAAAGGAAAAAGAAAACCAACAAAGAAACCCCGCACTGCCTGGCTCTGGCTGTTAGATGCCAATAGAGGAGAGTTTAAGCTAAGATTGCACTGCTGTTTTGTTTGAATCCAGAAAGCAGCAATAAAAATAAATAGTGAAAGAATTGGCCAGCTCTTGTCACAAAGCAGCAAGTCTTTATTTTATGGCTCTGTCAGGCTAAATGTCTGTGCTGACATCCTTTCCAACCCAAGAGGCTAATATCTCTGCATCTTTAAAACTGATGCTTTCAGCATGTAGAGCTTGCTATGAGTTTCCTATCACTAGGGGCTACAGCTTTCTAGCTGCTTTGCTGTTAGACATGATCAGTTTTTTGGAATATACATTGACCTAGGTCAAATATATTGGGAAATTTTTATGTTGTGAGTGGTTCGTATGGAATAAATGGTGTCTTGTGCTCTGAATACAACATTTTTGTGCTAAATTACCTACAAATTAAGGCTGTTTGACTTTTATCATATCACTACCAGTTACCAAAAGGGTATGACAGTGGAAGAGAAGCACAGAAGTAAAAATAAATTCTGGTTCATTGTGAGGACAATTCATTAAAGTGCTCAGGTGAACAGCTAACTTTAAACAGCTTGTTGCACTGCATGTTTCTAAGTTTTAGGACAGGTAAGTGTACATAGGTATTCTGGCAAAATCAGGGTGCAAAGAAAAACAGTGAGAGGTCTTTAGATTATGTGTGTCTATACTAGTTCTGCTTGTTCTCATCCATGTGATTTTAAAAAAGCTTTCTCTTTAGTGTAAGAACAACTGACTGCCTGTGGGAAGCTCTCAAGGGAACTTTTTCCTCAAATGATTAAGTTAATCACTTTTTACGTAGCTTTTGCAAAGTAGTAAATGTTTCTGATCTGTTTAGCGGAATATTCCATCCATAATAAAATAACTAAGTAAAGGATGAAGTGTATTTTTTGCATAAATGTGTAACAAGGACATGTCACACACATAATCGCTCTGGATGAAAGCAAAGTTTGCTTCATGTATTCAGCCTGAGAAAGTTATGTTTATTCTTACTGAGATATATAGGAAACCCAGAGATACTGAATGAACTAAATTGAAACCTTTGCAGGAGATTTATCCATCCTTTTGGCAAGCTGTTTATTTTTCCATGAGAGAATCTGGGTTAGAACTCCCGGTAGAGCCCCAAAATTCCTGTAAATCAGTTCTAGTGAATGTCACTTTATAGATGGTGTTTACACCCTTGATGAGTTTGTGTCATTGTTATAAACTTCTACTTTGCAGTTATAAACTTCTCTCTGTTTGATATATTACTCAAGGATTAGCCAGAGAGTTGAAGTTGGTGGATGTTTTTTCTCCAAAGATCAGTATTTTTGGTGCTGTACTTTTGGAAATAAAGCATACAATGAGATTCGTTCCAAGTCAGTCTGGTGCTGTTTGTGAGGTTAATTCTGTTTCCAGAATTTCCTATTGACTTCAGTGCTATCTTGGGAAGATCTTGCAGTGATGTACTGTCACTACTTCACTTCACAGGTGAAAGGTTTCCCTGTTGCACATAGAAACTTATCACGTTATATTTTGCTTGTGCTTTCGGGTCACTGGTCTCCCCTGGAAGCCAGAATTGTCACCAGGGCAATTCAGAAAGGCCTGCCCAAAGAGCTACAACTCTGTAATCTCCTCAGTTCTGTGTATTTCTGTCTACTCCCATACACCCACTTTTGTCTTCATCTTTACACCCCATGATGTAATTGTCTTATTAAATCTCTGCTGCCTTTGCAGTCCTGGTGCTAAATCAGGGTGGTGTAATCAATACATTGGCCAACACACTGTGCTAAAATACATTGAGCATTGTACCCAACCAACTTGGCAGATAATGCAGTCCCAGTGAGCTGATTTAAAGTAAACTCATGGTCAATTTCTATGCCAAGAGATTTTTTTCCAATTCCCTGCAAGGTTCTGGGATGTAAAAGCCCATTCACCTGCAGGTGAGAGGATAAAGTCTCACTGAGCTAGTCATTATCATAATTACAAGTTACAGCTGGACATACATATCTGCAAATTCAGTTCTTTCCATTGTATGACTATAGGCAAATTAGGCCTCATGTCAGCCAGATTTAAACAGGTCTTAGAACCTAATAGTCTTTTCACCAGGTCATATACTAGATTTCAGCTTGAGCCTGCTGGTTTCTTTATTAATACTTCAGTCAGGAAGAGAAATAAAGTATAGTGTGAATTCTAGCAAGAAATCAATAACAGTTTCAAGCCCCTTATTTTTCCAATAGAAAGTTCCAAAATTTAAACAAAAACAGATTAATAAAAATTAAAAAAAAAAGGCTTTGCAGCATTACACAGTGCTTGTCATCCTTCCAAAACCTCGCAGCCTCGGAATCCTGTCTGCTCTCAGGTTTGTCACCAGAGCAGTATCATTCACCTCATAAGAGTTTAGCCTGCTTTTGTCAGGGACCATGATGAAAAATCAAAAGGTGTGGGCTGATTAATCACTACAGAGGTACCTAAGTCCTATCACCTTTCATTCTTAATTTCAAAATAATTTCAAAAAAAATTTTCATTCATTATCGTGCATGACTGAAAAGTCAGAATATGTGTGTTTGAAAAGGATGAAGGGGTCCATCCTGATCTGAATGATTCCTGTTCTAGGTAAAGGGCAAAGTTGAATCTGTGTGTGAGAGACTTTACAGGCATCCCCTTAGATGTATTTATACATTTATGTATTTACTTATTTATTTATATAAACCTCATTCTAGCAAACCACATAAGCCAAGACTCATCCTACTCATTTGAGATTCGTGTGAGTCATCTTCATTAATTACACTACTACAAGGTGCACAGAGGGGCCTGTAGACAAGAATTGTGTGGGTGCAGTCAAAGGAGACTTTATAGAGTGAATCCCAGGTTTGCCTTTTCTGAATGAACATGAGCAATGGCCATCTGGAAGGTTTTTTTCCCTATGGATTAGGATTTCACCCATCACTGATTTATGCATGTTAGGAGTTGCAAGGTATCTTTAGAACTATCTCTTTCTTGTACTTTGATGTGAGCTCATGTTTGAGCCTTTCTCCCAGTCACGTCAGGAATTAATTTTGTCATCCTTTTTCAGCTGTTATTTTGTATAAGTTTCTATCCCTTAAATGCCTTGAACTCTTTTTCTTTGGAAAAATTGTTGGAAATTGTGCAACAGATTTTGAAGGTATTGCAACTAGGACACAGAGGCAGAAGCTCAGGTGGTGTAATCTTACAAATTTATTATAAAAATATTATAACTTCTTTTGTCTTTGGTGATTTTTTAAATTTGAAAATAATTTAGCTTCTCTTAATTAATAATGGTCATTAATAGTCTGAGTATGAATGTTTTTGTATGCCTTCTTTTTATCTTGATCACCCAATTGCATTTCATCTATCAGGTCTGGACCTCATCTCTGTGTCATAATTATTCTTCTGTGGTAATACCTTGGTTAAATTAAAACACAGGACTGGAAATAATATTTTGACTATACATAGTTTCAGATGCTTAACTTGATAAGAGATCTTCCTCATGGTTTTATTTTGGGTATAGTGAAGCAGAGTAATGCCCAAGAGGTTTAAAATGTTTCCATGGTTATATAATACAAAATAAGACTTCAAATGTGAATTTTATATTCCAATAAATTTGGTGATTGTTGAATTTAAAGTATATTAGATCATCCACAAATAGGAGGCCTTTCGAGCATTGGGCTGTTTAGGAACAAGTGGTGGACAGTTTTGGAGAACTTTTCTTTCTTCTTGGCATATTTTCATGATAATTCAACTATTGGAGATAATTTACAACTGTTCTGGTACTATACCAGAGACCTGATGTGATGGAATTTATATCACTTTTCCTCTTAGACATTTAAACCACATGTCACTCTAGAAAAACGAGGACAGAGGTCCAAAAAAGGAGTGATTTATTTTCAGTTAAAATACTACCTACATTAAAACCACATGTTATTAAGTACTGTGTAACCAAACCATGCTCAGAAGAAGGCTTACGACACCAAAGCTTGCTTAAAATGTTTCTTTCTTTTTTTTCCCCAAAAAATTTTGGCAGTGCACACATTAACAGTCTTTAGCTGAACTGCACAGTATATTGCCTATACTTGTCCCTTGGAGAAACAAGCTAATAAAGTGCCATAGTACAAATTAATCCAGTTCATTATTATTTTTCTTTCTCACATTTCTGGGTGGTTGAAATTTTCTTTCTATTTTAGGTATCATTGCATCTCTGTGAGTATCCCTCCTGAAACAGCATAATACAACTAAGATTGATAAGACTGAAACATAGTTTCTTGAAGTGAAACAATTTGTATTTTGGGCGTATTAGCAACATGACCTCTCATAATGCTCCTGTGAGAAGAATAAAGTAATGCACAGAAGTAGTGCACACGAATCCAAGACCAGGAGGCAAATAGGAAGATTAGAATTAAGAGGTTCCAATTTTGGTTTTAGAATGCAGATTCATTATACTACACTTCCACACCAGATTGCCTAGGACCTGAAGGTATTTTTTAATGCTAATGTTGCCAGGTGAGCAGCCCATAGCTCAGTGGAGAAGAGCAGTGAAGGATTTACTCTGTTAAAAAGTACTTCTGCAGTTTTACCAAGTTTCCATGCTGGTTCTGTGAATGTGCGTTTGGATCATACTGGCTCAGGGAGGGTGCTGGGAGACTGGGAATTTAGCTGGCTCACCTGTGGGCTCCTGGGAATGTGTGAAGCCTGTCTGGTGTTGTTGCCTCACTGTGCAGATTCAGTTCAATGTGCAACTTTTATAGATTAGAAAGGCTGTCCCTGTGCTTTTGAATCACTGCACAAGCATTAATGAATCACCATAATACTCCTTTCTCACAGGTAATCACTGGACAGTTTTAGCCTTAAAACGGGATTAGCTGGTTTCTGTCAAACAGTCTTTAAACAAAACAGGGATCAGAAGCAGAAAATTTCTCTGTTTGTGTGTTTGAAATCATTCTAATTCAGATGTTACAGTCACATCTTGAAATGATTAATACTACCTTAAGCTTGCCTGGTATTCTCGTTTTTCCTGAAATTGCTTAACTCAAGCAGATTCTGAAGTTCTGATTCTGCATCAGCAGCATGCTAAAATTTGCAATGTAAAAGGTACAACAGTTTATGTTATTTGTCTTTTTTCAGCCCTTGGCTGCCTAATTGAAATTAAAAGTATATATAGTAGACAATATAATTTATTAAACAATAGAAACTCCGCTGAATTAAAGCTGACAGGTTTTCTAAACTGTCTTGGATGGAGATCAGTACCAAGCAATGAAGGAGATGGTGCAAGAAACCACACAGCGGACAAAAATGGACCGTGTGGTAGACTTGAAGTGCCATGTTTCAATCGTAAACCATCTTATTAAATTTTAGAATAATATGAATCAATCATGTCCAAAATTATTATTGAATCACCTTCCCAATAAGTCCCTGTGCTGTACAGTATGTATATATTTTTTACCAGCCTGGTGGGTACATCTGTAGTCACAGGTGAAGTTGTTGCCTAACTGCAGTAAGCATTGTATAAATCCACAGTAGGAAGTACAAGGAATGTACTCTGCTGCCTCCTTTGCCTTTCCTGAGACACTGGAAGACTGTTGCTGCCACCAGCTCTGAAAGAATATTGTGGGGTACAATGTGGCAGCTATTGCTATGTTTAATTGAGATGAGAAGCCCTGTTTGAGCTTCTGGTCTTTGGCAGCATTTGCAACAGAAAGGTTATCTCTCCAGGAATGTCTTCATTTCATTTCCCAGCTATGGGTTATTGTCCAGAAATTATTGTCCTCGTTTGGTTTTCTTCCCAAACATAATTCAAGTGATCATGCATTTTCACTGATTAAATTTCTGTTTCTTTTTACATGAGTCTCAGAGCTGTCTTCCTTTTTCATAACATAGATGATCATTTATCTTTTCTTCATATTACATCATCCAACTAACTTCTCTTTTCCCTTTCTCTAGATGTTTCCAGATGTGTGGCTGAGAGAAAGTACACCCAGGAACAAGCTCGCAAAGAATTTCAACAAGTGTTTATCCCAGAATGCAATGATGATGGCACATATAGTCAGGTTGAAAATTTTTAATTCATTATTATGCATGACTGGAAAGTCAGAATATGTGTGTTTGAAAAGGATGAAGAAGAGATAAATGTAATGAAGGGAAATGTAATTTCAAAATTACATGTAATTTGTGCTAACTCTGATGTAAAAAAAAAAAAAGGAAGGAAAATCAGTGTTTTATGTGGAGTCCTTTTTCTCTTTTTCAGAGTTGGCAAGCAAAAGAGCCAAACATTACCATTGTTCATGTAATACACTCCCTGTTCTAGAACCAGGCAGCTGAGTCATTCTTGTAGCCCCCTGAATACTCATCAGATGGTAAAATGCTCAGAATTTCTGATCTGCTCCTGATTTGAACCAGAAATCTTGAGACCAGAGTCCATATCTTAGTGCTAAAACATGAATCATAAAGGATTCTTCCCTATTCTCAGCTGAATATGCTCAACAAGCATATGGTCTGAGACTAATTTACTTGGACCATGGAACTCAGAAGGAACACAGTTAGAAGCTTGCCCTGAGGTACATCTTCCAATCACGATCACCTTCTGCCACCTCTGTACTGCATTTTGGTTGTGGAGCTGTGCAGAGGACAATCCTCTTTTTAAACATGATGAGGGAAGTGATATTGGTCTTTAGAAAATATAATGCAATTGATTTCTAAGAGGAATTCCAAGAGTTTCCTTTCTAACAGCTTGGGATATGAATAATGCTGGCAGAAGCACTCTGTGCTGCTCCTTCAGTGGGTGGAACAATATGTTCTCTATGTGGAAAAAGCCTCTAGATTGCTTCTTTCAGGAACAGATTATGTGTCCCTTGAGAAACTTTGTTATGAAGTTTTTATAACACCTGCACCTCACTCATGTAGGACAGGGTGTAAACAACCACATACTTCAATAGTTTTCTCTTCCATTTGATTCTGAAGGACTTACCACTTTACTTGAAATGTGCTTTATGCTAAAAAATCCCATAAAGTACTGAGATTAGGTCCATTATGGTTTATTGTTCTAGGCTTTGTCAATATAGTTTGCTGCATCAGTCTTTTCTACTGTGTCCTGAATGCTGTGGGATAAGAGGCACATGTCTCACAAGCTGCACATGTTGTTTCTGACAGGTGCAGTGCCATAGTTACACTGGATACTGCTGGTGTGTCACTCCCAACGGCCGTCCTATCAGTGGAACTGCTGTGGCCCACAAGACTCCCCGCTGCCCAGGTAACTCTTGTTTGGCTGGCCAGGCTATGACAGTGTGTCGTGAGTAGCAGAGTTTATCTGTGGCATCTGAATAGACTTAAAGTCTTCCAGTCTTTCACTGGAAGAGATGTTCAGCCTGGCAACAGGTGCTGGTGGAAGCTGTGGTTTCCTCATCCTTGGGGTTTGGTAAAATTCAACTGGATGAGGCTCTGAGAAAATTGGTCTAACTTTTCATGTAGCCCTGCATGAAGTCTGAGGTTACTGCCACCCTAAGCCTTCCTGTAACTCTAGGATCCTTCTACTTTATTGGTACTTTAATCTAGGTATTGAAGGTTTTCTGCAGTGGTTATTTATACCATATTTATGTATCCATATATGAAGTCATGAGACTGACTTGCTGATGTCATACTTTATGTTGAAATAGTACATTGAAACTCTCTTGCACATAAACCTATTGCAAAAAAAAAATTCAGAGGGATTTGCCTTTTTTGATCATTCAAATATTTAGAGTACAGGAAAAAATGTAGTGGGAATGTCCATTTGTAACATAGCCCAACGAAAGAACTCCTAGAGCACGTTGCATGAATGACCAAATGCAAAGGAGAAATAATAATTTAAAAAGCATTAAGAACATAATGAAATAATTGTCTAGAGAAATTAATTGGCAAATCAAACTCACTGCCTTGCATGCTGCCTTTTGTCTTTCATCGGGACAATTAAAAGGTTCTGTTTTTTAGGGATTTGCTTCTGACTCTGTTTCATTAACTTTGATGATAAATATAAATCCCAAGTGTATCAATGGTTTTCAGAATTGCTGTTCACTCCCCTTGAGGTTGACAGAATTGCACAGAAATAGCTCTACAAATATTTGCACTATATCTATTGCATAACTATTTGTGCTCCAGCACCATTCTCTGTCAGAAAGTGGAAGAAATAGCTTTAAAAAGCCAGTCCTGTAATGTGAACAAAGATGAATAGGAAAGTGGATTAGGGCCTCTGAGGGAATTCACCTGGCCGGATCTACTTCAACCATTCAAACACAACATCGATGTTTTAAAAAAATAGATGGAGGAAGGAAGACACTACTGAGAAAATTTCAGCAAATTTTATAGAAAATTAATTTTACTTTCAAGGTCTTTTTTGTTTGAATGGCTTGCAGAATCTTTCTTGCCTGTAGGTGAACTTTATCCAGAAATATTACTCTTCAAAATATTCCTTTTGATCCAGTCTGAAAAGTCATTGTGAAACAAGATTCAATTGTGAAATATAATATAAAATATTCAGAAACTTTAAAATAGAGGAAAATGTGCATTCATTTTTATATTAGTGTAATTATTGTTTATGTCTGCTTTTCATCTTCAGAAGACACATGGATGTATCTACTTTTGTTGTGAATGCCCTATCTCTGGAAACGTTCAAGGCAACCTGGTCTAGTGGAAAGTGTCCCTGCCTATGGCAGGGGGTTTGGAATGACATGAACTTTAAAGTCTTTTGCAAACCATTCTGTGACTCTATGATTCTATGGCTAGGACAGCACTTCTGTGCTTCAGTGTAATTTTGAGTAGATCTGTAGCTTCCTCCCTTCCGGTCCTTTCACTGACATCAGTGAAAAAAGGGTGATGCTGATGCTGAAAGTTCAATAAACAATCATTTGTCAGATGTCTCATAACACATGGCACTATTTTTGGTGCAAAATGTTGTTGAGTTACTTGCTAAACTTTCACTTTTTTGTACCTGATATTATTGAGGAGAAACTACAATGTAGTTTCAAGTTAATTAATAGATTAATATGAGCATTACTCTATATCTACAGGAACCTAAGCCTAGTTCCTCTCAAATGTGCATATTCATGTGCCTAGCAGATATACTGCCAGATTGCTTCAGCTCATTTTTGGAGGAGTGGGAAGGAAAGTTATTTTTACAGAAACGTGAAGGTGAAGGTCATAGTAACACTCAAGTTGAATTTAGTAGATCAGAGATAAATAAACTGCTCCAGGGCACAGGTGAGTATGCAGAGCCTGATTTTGATGCATGGAAAGATTGTGGGTAATTTTTCATCTGGTATGAGACCCTGTGGGATTATCTCTGCACATGTCCTCCACTGCTTGTATCAGTATTATTATGTTTTACTGTTCACCACTTCTCCTTTGTCCCTTAGGAAAGAAGTCCAGCTACAGCAGAGTTTGGAAGTAAGACTTGAAATGCTAGGGGATTATACAGTGGTATTGGTTAAGGATTCAGTTTTGAGAGATCTGGAGAAACCTTCTCATTCAGCAGAGAAGACAGCTACAGATTTTCTCAGAAAGTTATATTCTATAATAAGGAAAACTTTATTTCTTATATTACAGAATGAAAGTCTGATGCACAGTTGCATCCTTCTCCCATTTCCCAGTATATATTCAAAATTGCCATCTGTTTAGGATAACAGAGGTTGGGTTTTTTTTCCTCCCAAGACTGCTGATGTTTTGCAGATCACTATTGATTCCCTTTTGTACTTTTTTATTTAGTATGACTATGCACAGGAATTATAATCAAAGCTTTAGTGGGTCAACTGAAGTTGAATAGATGTACTCCTGTTTTAACTGGTATTTCAGGGATGCCATGTCTTCCAACACTGTTGTCCCTTGTCAGTCCAATATATTTTGTCCTTGCTATCCTTAATGCAGGAATTGCCTTGCTATTTTTGATATGCAGGCAGATCTCCTGCAAAGGTGGCATCCTGACACCAGCATGTTTCTGTATTTTATTTGCTTCTGTGCATACTGCAGGCTGGAGGTTATAGGTATTTCGAAGACTTTAATGCAAATTTCTCATATGCCTGTACCATACCTTTTTCTCCCAAGATCACTTTTGTCACCTTTTCCCTTTAGAGGAAAATGTGTACAGACAATCAAGAGGTTTTTGTAATGACCTTCTCGTAGGTAATATGCTAATATGGAATGTGTGAAAATTGCCTTTCATTTTCTCCCAGTGGAATTATCTTTGAATTTAGTGAATACTCAGAAATAAGAAAGAAGAGCATGGCAGTCCTGAAGAACTTGGATTTTGATAGAGGAAATACAGAACAAAATTAAGGATGGGCAGTGAGGAGTTTGGTTTACTGATCCCATCCCCCATCCATGCTTCACATTTACTGTGTGATATTGGATAGGCGAAAAAAATCTCTACATTTCTCCAACTGTTAATGATGATTAGCTGCATAACGTGTTGTTTCCTAAAGTTATCTCATGTCTGAAAAGTGTCCCATGTATATTTTTTATGTATCAACAATAGCTGCATTTTTTCTCATTGACTTGTTTTCTTGCTCCTATTTAAGCTGTCTTTTGTGCTAGAGACATAGGATGTGGAAGGATGAAGGTCATAAGCAGCATTAAAAAATGCAGGATGCTCCAACTGCTTTATGTTAACCTTTGCCTTAATTACTACATCTTTACCTGAAAGAGGCTCTTCTTCCATCCTTTCCAGTTTTTCCCATACCAACACTTGGTACTGCTAAGACACACATGATAAATCCCAGAATGCTGTTCCACTCCATTAAAATAATCTTCACTATTGCAGGAAGAGTGGTGGGAAAGAGAGTAAATCAAACACATTCCCATGACAGCATTTAAAAGAAAGCTCCTTAAAAATGATTAATGTCCCCCAGTACTTTTACTAAAGAAAACCAGACATAAAAAAAAGACATTTTTACAACTCTCCATCTCTGTTATCAGCACTGTAGGGAACTACAGACATTCTATAGGTGGGAAGTCCTGAGAAATGGGGCAGAAGTTGAGAAGCAGGTGTTAAATTATCATTGGAAAATAGAGAGTTTGCCTACTGTAGGTGTTTTATGCCCTATTAACCATGCCGGGCTTGTGCCAGTGAGATTGCAGAGGTATGGACACATGTTTTATTCTCTTGTGAAATAGTTTTGCTACCTTTTGATTAAGATGGCATGGTCATCTTTTATGGCCAAAAAACAAGCACATTTAGAAATTCAGAACTCTTCCAGTACCCTATTATGATCAGAAAATATGATGAAAACAAATATATTTGGGAAGGCAATGAACTTTTGAAACTTACATTATATTGTTTCTGTTAGATGGAGAAGGATATCTATCCTTGAATCATCTAGGTGTTCTGTCCCCATACTTAGTACTTTCCCTATACATACACAGTCAGACACAACCATAGGTGAGATAAGAATAGCATGGGAAGTTTGCTTTTCTTGATATCTTCATTCAGTGATTACATATCAATCATTCTCTAGTAGGAGGTCAGAAAAGATTATCTAAACTAGATGATAATAGACTTTCACTTTCTATTTTAATGCCCAGTGCCATATGATGAGAACTATAGAAAATGGATATGATAAAATCACAAATCACAAAAGTCACATCACATTCCCTGGAAGATGTATTGTGCCTCCGAAGCTGTTAGAGTGAGACTGGATGAAATTGTGGGGTTTGCAATAAACTAAGGCATGAACTTGTCTGCCTTTAAAAAAAAATTAAGTTAATCACAATCATTAATGGATAGATGGCTAAGCAAGTGTACAAGCTGGAATGGTACTAAATTCTTCCTCATAAAGTAATGTTGCTAAATCTAATATCCTTCCTTGCCCTCCACCATTCCATAAGTATATTTATTTTTTTGGTGATTTGGTTGCTTACAGTGTGCTGAAAACTTGGAAGCCAATTTAGATAAGTTATAAGTTGCTGGTTTTGTTTCTTGCCTAGCAGAAAATGTGACAATTCATCTTGATATTGAAAATACAATTTCCTAAAGACTAGCAAATGTAACTTCTGATCACCATTTAAGATAGAAGTGCTTCTACCTTAAATATATTCAGAACATGGTAGAAAGAAAGTTACAAACTCAATAACTCCTCCTTACCTCAAATTTGAAGACAACAAGAAAAGTTTCTGCTGCAAAAATTGAAAATTCCAGGTGAAACAGTATGAAGGGCACAGCTTTTTCTTTGTAGGAAATTCTGTGAATATTTTTGTTGACTTCTTAAGACTTTAGAAAAAATAATATTAGCCCAGTAAGCCTAATTTTCATAGAATTCATCTAATTTGTTAATTAAATTAGATCCAGTATAATAAAGTTAGTTTTTAGTAAGTGCCACTGTCTTCCTTCATCCATTAATTTTCCATGAAAATTTAGGGAAAAAAAAAAGTCAAAGCATTAAAAAAAAAAAAATTCTCCCTGATTTAGTCATTCTCACCATTTCTCATATAGATGAAATAATCTGAATGCATCTGGAAGGATATTTCTGCTCTTGGTTTAAGATGTGGAATATTATATAAATTTCACCAATGTGCTAAACTGAATTTAAAATTCAATTTATAGTAGTAGTTCTGAATGTACATAGGGAGACAACACTGATGCCAAACTGGCGCAGAGTGGACATCAGTGGCAGTTCATCACACACACTACCCCTGATGAGACTTCATTTCTACTCACAAAATAAAAAACTGCGTAAAATGCTTGCGTGGCCGAGAGTCGGGCCTAAAATATCTGGATTTGCAAGAAAATTATAATTACAGGCCTGTGCATCAAAATGAAATTCAGAAACTACAGAGTTAAATGTAACTGGTTGAAATTTGAGGAAAGATTGGGTCTCTGGTATTTAGTGCAATTAGAAGAACCTGTAATTTTGTATGGAGTACTTCCGAAAACTGGAACGTCTTATTTGAGTTCAAGCTGAGCCTTTTATCAAATGTAAGCCAAGCACCAAAAATTCAGATCTTCTGGCTTCAGTATAAACGCAAAATCTGCCTCGTCTTCAGAGTGAACAACGTGGGTTAGTATTGCAGTCTATTTAGAGCAAGCTATCCCAAACACACTTGGATATAATTCCAACAATGATAGTCACTTTATATTTCCTGCCTGATTTAATACTGATGCATCACTAAGTTTAATGAATTTCTGGGACTCAAACATATTATAATAAAAATACACTATTGCCATAAAAGAAAACAAGTATAAACAAGTATATTTTTAACATGGATATATGAAGCTGTAATATGGGTATATAAATGTGTATTAAAAGCTAAATCCTTCAGAAGGTTACCAGCTTGGCTGTCTGCATTGCCATGTATTCTTTTACGGAGGCTTTAAATCAGCAGGGCTGATTTGTAATGTTAGGCATCTTCCACTTGGCAGACTCTTTGTCTAAACTTCCTGCTGAAGTAACCATTAGTTCAGCATGGTAAGCAAGGCCTGTGATTTCATGGGTTCTCTTATTTAAATCATCCTTTTGGAACACAATTATTATGCTGCAAGGTTTGAGTTTTCTTTAGTTTGTTTTAAATACAGTAAATGTAATTGTTCCAGCGGGGACAACTTAAGAAAATTAAAGCAACTAAATTATTTCACACACATAGAAGCATCTGCCAGATGTGTCAGATGTGTGTTTGGTTTTGGTGTTTTCTTCATTATAGCAGGTGTATGTAAGAGACCATGTGGTAGGAATTGATAGACTTCATGCTTCTTAAATTTTGATCACTCTCTGTGGCTCTTCAGAGAGAAAAATACCTTTTATTGTTGATTTTTAATGCAGCAGAGACAGATATGTTGTTTAAAAAGTGGCTAGGAGTTAGAATCGTGCAAATGGATATAATAATGACATAAGCAAGATATAGGGAAGGATTTCTATTTTAAACCCTTAGGACAATTGCCTCCTTTAAAAACTACTAAGAAAACTAGTAGATTCTCCATTTCTTGATGACTTGAAAGCAAGACTGGATTCTGGGTTGGATTGGAGTCCAGGCTGGTAGAATAAGCTGTTAAAACCCATCACTTGCAACCTTCTTGACTCCCTTCTCACCTCTGCTTCTTCTTCGCCTAAGGGCCACAGCTCTGGGGATGTGGGGAAGGGAAATGGTGGCTCACAGCATGTGAGCATGTTTTTGCAGCTGTGTCTATGTGGTGTTTAATTCTACCTCTTTATCAGGTCCTGTGTTGGCCAAGAAGTGGAGTCTGACAGTGCCTGGAAAGTGTACACATATGCAGAAGTCAGGCAAAGCTAAAATTTGTGGTTTACAAGGAAAGAATTTGCTGATATTTATTGCTGCAATATGCAAAAATGAATCACTAAACTGAGTTTCTCAGATAGCATATTAGAAGAGAAAATAATATTTTTCTGGTTAATTCCTTGTTCCAACTGCAGGTTCAGTGAGTGAAAAGCTGCCACAACGAGAAGGTGCAGGCAAAGCAGGTAAATATCTTAGTTGGCCTTTAAATAGAAGCTAAAATAGCTGTGGGATACACTACTGTGATTTCCCATATAATTAAATTATCAATTTGTTATTTATTATTATTATATATTATAATATATATAATACATTATTATATATTTGTGATGTATATATAATATATAATAGATATGCATGCATACCTGTTATTCATTTCATGTTTGCACTGTAGATGTTTAGGAAACTTGTGAGTATAAACATATATGTATGCATGTATTTTTAGATATATATATATATATATATCTATATCTATGTACATAGACACTATATTTTTCAAGTCTCAGTCCTACCGACTTAGCAATTTTATGCTGTTTGGAAGACAACTTTCCTTCCCAAGTCTATACTCTGAAATATTTTCCCATACTGTTTACTAGTTCTGGAGGACAGATTATTCTGTCTGTTTATGATAAAGACAGTATTCTGCAGGCTATTCTGGGAATGGGAGTCCTAATTTTATTTCCACAGCAATCAGTGCTTGAGTCACCTTGGACCCAGCACTTTATACTGTGATTTATTCATCTGATGGCTTATATTTATGGCCAGATGATTGTTGTTGTTAGATATAGATCATGATGTATATCTTTTTGCCAGGGCAATATTTCTGTCAGTTACACTACATAAAACAATTTTAAAGAAGTTACAAATTTTTTTTCTAATGTTAATGCCTATCTGTTTGGTGCAGTTAATATAATTGAATTTTTTTTTACAGGAGCTTTTGCAGTATTGCAATAAAACTAACACTTAAATAAACCATAGTTCTGTTAGGTTAAAAAAAATCAATACTTCTTTAAAGACTAAATATTACAAAGAAGTGAAAAATCGTTCCTTCATGTATTTCCAGACAAATTGTGGGTTCCACTAACTTTAGGTTGTGCTTTTGCTTTAGGTCAGGACCTTCATTTTCAGCTTTGAACTGAATGAACTATCCCATACATAAAACTTGTCTGGAATCCTTTATTTTTCTTTGTGGCTGTGGTGACTGTGCTGCTGAACCCTGAATGAACAGTCACAGAACAAGGAAATGAACACAATTTATCAAATCTACCTTCTTACCATGTATATTTGTGTCTCAAGTGACATGATTGCATTTTACTCATGCCCTGTTTTTATTCTCCAGCACAAACCTGTGGCACGAAAGGCTTCTGTCCTGATTCCCAGTTGGTCCCTGGTTCTTCCCAAATGCTGTTTTCTTCCTCTCCCCACCCTTCTTCCAGCCAGTCATTGCCATATACTTTGAATGATCCTGTTCTCAGAGACATCCTAAACTGTTTAGAGACCATCACAGAGTAGGGAACATGATCAGACATCTATCTGAGTTAAGGAGCTGTGCTTCAGCTTCACGAGTGTAGTAAAATGTATTTGTAGTTCAGCTTGCAAATTCAAAGTAGTATTTTTTGAAACAACCATAAAACTGTGCTTGTCTCTCCTCTGCATGTTCCTGCGGACTAACCAGGGCTGCCTGCCCGTATAGTAGCCCAGCAAGCTTAGGCAGGTTCACAGTGCTCTCACTGATCCGGAGGACATGCTTCAGACCTTCAGGGTGTGGTCTTGAGGACTCTGCTCAAGAGACGGCATTGACTTAACCTGAGACAGTCTCCTCTCCAAGATGTCTCATAGATATGGACCTGGTGAGCCGTATCTGTTGTAGTTGTGTACCTTTCTCTGAGTATTCCAATGCTGAAAGAAAACTTCCAGCTGCAGATATTGGAGATCAGGAGCTTTGTTTGCATGTTTGTAAACGAAACATTAAACTGAACAGAAATGAAGCTTTAAAGCTATTCCCTTAGATATGTTCTGTCCTCTATCCAAGGAAAATATTTAGACTCTCTGAAACGCACAGGTGCTGGAGTTGGGATCACATCCCTTTTTTCTGATTCTTAGCTTACTGCAGGACTGTGTTCTTGGTAATTAAACTCTGACAGCAAACAGAATTTAAACAGGTTTCTGTTTAAATATATGCATATGTGGACTTGTATGCATGTGGCAGCCAGGAAGACCTATGCAATTGGTCTGTGAGATATCTAATTGATATCAATCATTAAACATATGTTGTACTGCAAAAACAAACAAACAAACCAAACACAGAAAAACCCCACCCCAAAACCCCACAAACCCCCAAACAAGACAAACTATTTTAAATGCTACTTGAACAAAGTTCAGGAGGCTAATTTTGATTGAGCTGATAATCACTGAATTTGCAGCATTAGGTTGAATTTCAAGTAATAATATAAGATCAAATGTGTCAGAAACTGAAAACTGTGCACCAGAAGATGATTAGAATTTTAATGCATTTAAATGCAAAGCCAAGTTTGTGGCTTGGTTCTTGGTAATATCTGCCCACCATAAGTTACCCTCTGAAATTCTGTGTTTTCTGAATCGCATACTGATTGACGATCTAAATACCTCTTGATTTTCAGTACACTGGGATACTTGATGGCCTTTCTGAAATTAATCAATGGTCTTATTCCACCACCCAGAGGACACCACAAAAATGCCAGCAAAACTAATGAAAAGTTATAGCCTTTTATGGAATTGGAGCAAAGAATCCTGAAATTGTGTGGACATGTAGGAGCACGCTTAAAAGAACTTTCCTTATGCCTTGGTTAAATAATTTTGCATTGAAAATAAGCTCCAGTTGCTGCTGTTTTGGTTCTGTGAAAAGCATGGAGGTCACTATTCCATGGCTAGAAATTCGGTTTTCCCTGAAGTAAATATTTACTTGGTATCTATATTTGCTGTCGCCTAGGCTGTGATCTCTAAAGCAAAAGGTCAGAGTGCCTCTAAATCCTCTGCATGATTTGCATAAAGACAACTCAGACTTAAAAAAAACCCCAAAAACCAGTGATGGTGATAGCAAAGACAACAGGAGCCTTTTTTGAATTGCAGTAGCAAGAAGAAATGAAAGGAGATAGTGTGTTAGCCTAAAAACTGCTACTCACTGTTGCCCAGGTAAGGCTACAGGCCAGAAGCAGCTTCTCAGTTACCTTTGATTCTGTCTTCTGTGAAAATGACTGGAAAACAATCTAGAAACTATTTTGGTCTGAGATTCAATTGTGAAACTGCAAGAAATAGTAATAAAACCTTTGCATGGAAGAAGCTGTTTACTGCAGTACACCTTGGTCTTGGAGCTCCATGCTGGAGGAAACAGCAATGACTGGAAAATATGGACTAGCACGGCCTCCTGAGTCATATTTACCCAACATCTGCAATAATTTTAAGTAACAAAAACATGATAAAAATGGATCTTCGGTACCACTCTTTTTATTAAATGCTAATTTAAATAATTTTTCAAGTTCAATTTTTTTTTTCCAGCACTATGTCCACTGTGTTTTACTGAACCTAAGATTACTCACATCTTCTTGTCATTCCTGTGCTTTTTCCTTCCTCTTTTCTTGCAGTTATGGTTGGTGGTGGATGGATGGAAAAAGCTGACCAGAGGATAACAGTTGTGCAAACAATATTCTGATTGTATAATCTGCAAATCTTGCTTATAAAATCAGCTTAATTCTTAAATCGATCCTGCTGTGCTGGAAAAGACTTTCATTTTAAGGTGTCCATATGGCTGCAGCCACTCATTCTCCCCAGACTGCTTTTACTTTCACAGGTCTCACCTCTTCTATACATTTACCTAATTATTTCTTTAGAAATGCTGATTTTTTTCAGTTATAATATATAAGTATCAAGGTGCAGCAGTAGAAATGAAGAATTACAGTCCAGAGAGCAACTTGATCACCTCATGCATCATCAAAGACCTTGCAATAAATTCATCATCCATAACCCCAAAACCCATCCATTTATAAAATGTAGTCTGTATATATATCTATGCTGTGTAGTGCCTATAAAGAACATTTAAATTGTTGTTTGTTTACTGGCCGGGACTATGTGCAAATCATTATTATCAGTCATGTATGTACACTTATTTAGCTTACTCTCATAATTGTAGTCTCCTTGCAAATCTTTTCCATTCTGAATTCAGATGATGCCTCAGCTCCTGCACTGGAGACTCAGCCTCAAGGTGATGAAGAAGGTAAGCAAATTTAAGAGTGTGGTATTAAATTATGCAGTAATGGACTGTATTCCACAACATCAAATGCTACTGGGGCAGTTGAAAGAAATTGCAAGCATTTCTAGCTTTTTCAGGAACAGCGAAGGCAAGAAACACAAGAGAGTCTTTACTTACAAGCAACTAATTTTGTGTGATAGTCTTGAGATGAGAGTGTAGACGTGGAGACCAATATCAGCAATTTTAATTGTCACTACTGAGGGCAGACACAGGTTTTAATCTTGAGCCAGAGTACAGATTAAAACTGTAAGGTCAAATAAATAAGTTAAAGGGTAGATCCTATTCTCAGTGTATTGACTACTAATATCACTATTCAGATTGATGTTTTGTGAGGCTTATTTGCTTCTAGAAAAAATTTGGTGCTCATTAAATTGGCAATAATAGTCCTATGTTGTGGCTGCCTTGTCACTCATCACTAATCTTGCAGAATTACATATTTTGGGTCCAGACTAGGAGATTGTTTTTCTAATTAAACATTATTTTAGTCTAAAAATATTTTTTTCAACTTTTTGTACGAATAGCATAAGGAAAGTACTATTCATGCTTTTGCATGAATAAAGGTTTAACTAATACAAATCAGTGTGCCCTTTTATTTTAGATCCATGTATCTTTAAAACTAGCCACTTACTATTCAGTTGCTAGTAACTTTTAAAAATGTTCACACTTATAAAGTATTTTCTGTTGTCTTTTTTTTTTTTTTTCTAGATATAGCTTCTCGTTATCCTACCTTGTGGACTGAGCAAGTAAAGAGTAGACAAAACAAAACCAATAAAAGCTCAGGTAAGAAACTTAGGTTGTCCTTGCTTTGCAAAGCTCCTGTGAAGACATGCATGGATCATTTTAATAGCCATCATGCTTCCACTCTTGTCATATGATAGTGACTTAATGATTTGTGTTGTGATGATTTAGTAAGCTCACACATCATATGTTCCCTTTGTAGAGAAATATTTTTGGCCAGGCTTTACTAGGCTAAAATGATATTAGTCCACTGAAGTCTCTGGTTCACATCTATGCGCATCTGTTAGTGGGTCTGACATTTATTTTTTGCATCCTCTTTAATTCCCTGCCTCTTCGTTATATACTTTTTTTTGGGCAATATGTAGCAAGAAGGGGCTTGTAAAATAACAGTGTGAGTTACATTTGTTTAGTGGTAAATTTTAACAGGCAAATCTGAAAAGAAGCAAACTCCCATCAGAAATCTATTGTCAGAAAACAGGAATAGGAAAGACAGTGTTACCTGCTTTTTGCTATGTCACTCACTTGTTAATTACAGACTGATCATCAGCTTAGTGTGAATGAATTATATTGCTTTTTAAAAATAATTGTTGAATTCTGACTTTACTTATTGTCACCACTGCTTAGAACTGAGCTTTGCAAACCTGGACTAGGAATGTCAGGTGAATGTCCTAAGACTGAAGTTTCTATAGTATTCAGATACGTTCAGTGCTTTGGTGGATTATAAATTTTGACGCCTTCCTCACTGTTCCTTCCTTTCATTGGGATAAACTTTAAAGACTCTTCCTGGTTTCTCTTTCTCTGGAAAAATATTGAGTTTGAAAGGAAACATTAATGATGCAGGCTATGATTCAGTAAATCACACAAAAATATGCTTCAAATCCAGTAGAATTGAGGTTGTGTTTTACATTAAGTACTGTGCTGAAGTATTTTACTGAATTGAGATCCAAAAGGCTTTAAAGAAGACAAACATCATAAGAAAGCAAGGAAGACACTGAAAGGTTTACATATTCCTTTATACAAGATATTTTTAGTGTCAGTGCAATAATTATTAATACTTTTTCCTCTCCCTGATTCTCCAGTAGGCACTTAAGGGAAGGAACTTAAAACACAGTGTAGACAAGAGTTTGAAGCAAATACTTTTCATGCTGGAGATTTGTTCTGTCATTTCTCTAGTCAGTGTAAGCAAGAACAGAACTCCTTTGGAGCTTCTGTTGCATAAAATGTGTGTATAGAAGGTTGTCACTTTAGGAGTGTTTAATTTTTACAGTGCAAGAGACTAAAGCAAGACTACTTGAGCTTGCAATGTAGCTGCTGGAAGCCAAAGCTTCAACAGACACACACACACACAGACACAGACACACACACACACACACACACACACACACACACAGACACAGACAAAACAAAGAAGGGGTTATTTCTGGGACTGGTAACCTCCAGTCCATCTAAAGGCATGTTTACAAAAGAAGAGAAACCAGAAGTATAGTTTACCTGTCTTGTGACTGCTATCCCATCATCAAAAGCATGATTTTGTTGGATTTGCTAACAACTGGACTTGCTCACAACTGTAGTGCCATACCAGGCTGGCAGTAGTATATCAGGAGGCACTATGTAGCCAGACTTGCTTTAAATTGCAGCAATACCTGATGTGCCAGATTGATATAATCAATCAAGGTGAATCCAGGTGCTAAAAACAGTGTCCTCACCAGCTGTGGTAGGCAGTATCTTTCTTCCAGACTCCAAAGTATGTCTGGACATATATTTACAAGTTATTTTGCCAGCTGAACCTCCTTGAAATTCAGTAAAGAGGTTATCAAGGTCTTGAAAAAGCTAGGTAAGATTTTTCCCTTATTACCTCTCAGAGTGGTGCCAAAGCTTTTGGGAACATCCACAGAGAATGAATTCTGGACTATTATGTGTACAGAACAGGAAAGACCTTGTCACTTAATCCAGTGGATTGTAAATTAACCACCTTCCCACTTCCAGGCTTCAATATAAAGGATAAATATAGATGTCCTTTTTACGCAGTTTGGTTAGTAAACTCTGATTCAGACTTGGTCATACAAACACCAGAAAGCTTATTGAAAACTATTTGTCTGAGTAAAATTTGGAGACTGAGTCTCTGCATAGGAACTGTGTTTATAAAAAGTGAAGTCAAATGTATTCATAACTGGCTAAATTTTCCTTTGTTGTTCTATAGCAATCTAAGTACTCCCAAAGAAATTCTTGAGGTGCAAATAACACTATTACCTAGCCCTGACTATAGAACATAACTTTAAAAAAAAAAAATTCAGGCAAGATTTTACCTGAATGTATGTTCTAATATATTATATGATTAACACACCATGGTCATAAAAAAAACTTGTCTTGACCAGAGAAATCAATCTCCTTAGGAGAACGTTTTTATGAGTTAAGGATCACAAATGAATGCATTACATTTGTTGTATCCATCCTGAAGTGGTTTACTTTTACTACTCCACAAATGACCTGCCGGTTAAAATCAGCCAGTAAAATCAGCATAAGCTTTAGATTTTGGAAGATAGAAAATAATGGCTCAGGAATTACTAGTTTATATTAGTTATCCAGTGCATTCATTTGACTAATGAGCCTAAATTATTTAGCACGGAGTAAAGGCATTTGCAAGGCTCGCAGATGCAAGGCATTAAATTAGTGGATTTTATATCCATGTTCTATAATGCCTTTCTTTTTGTTGGCTCAGAGAAATAGGCCTTTGCTGTTCATGAAAGACATTTGTGGAGTGATATTTAACATATTAGTTTTTGAGGACAAATTTTTACTCCTGGCAAAAAAGGCATCAACATTGGATCATGTTAAAACAGCTCTGTTAAGAGTGGCTCATTTGGGTAAAAACATCTCAATTTGAGCTCTTTTTGTACATTGAACATGATTTTCAAAATTCTTTTTCTTTCCATAGTTAGGAAAAAGTACTCATGTTATTGCTAAAAGGACTTTTTTCTGAGATTTTGTTTTATACATATGCCTTAGTGCCTTTGCAAACATTTTGTGAATAGCCCCACACTCCACTTCTTTCTCCATTTCACAGAAAATATTGTGGGCTTGCCACATCAGATTGACACAAATAAGAATTATAGCAACAGCTATAAAAAATAAACTGAAAACACTGAACACAGGACTACATGGTCTCCCGTTGACATCAAAGCCTACATGGTGCTGTGTGCACATGAACTCCGTGCCTAAACTCCTGCTGTAGTTTGTGGAGATGTAATCAGTGCAGTCAGTGGAGCCTAGAGAGCCCCCCAGCTCCTTGTGCAGCCCCCAGGATTGTAAAGCTGGCTAGGTAACTGGACCTCACTAGGCACAGGACCAGTTTACATCTCCATCCGACATAAAGGCATCTGTGCTTTAGATGAACTTAATCCCGCACCAGTATCAGTTGAAAATCCAGGTACTATTCTTTTAGAGCTTTAGTATTTTGTAAAGACCAGACGACAGAAGGTTTTTTGCCTTGATGAAACTGGATATTTTGGACTATGTTCTCAGCAATTGCCAGTTATTGTAGCTTTAGGGCTCGGTGCAAATTTAATGTGAGTGGAGAAGACAGCGTAGATATTTTCCCATCACCTAACAGGGAAAATGCAGTCCCCTGAGGAGATCTCAGGTTGAACTGTGGATCTCTTAGCTTCTCCTTGCTACATCTGCTCTACCAGAAGTTTATATCACTGTGGCATTCTTGGGAACCAAGCATGACATTTTTCAGAGGTTGTATGCCATTTTTTGAGTTTGAATATCAATCAAGAAAGTGTAGTTTAATCCTTTTCAAAATGCTGAGTGAAACTTCAGATTCATAGTGTTACCTTGAATTTAAGAGCCATTATTTCTAATAGTCTTTTGTGGGAGCAATTTCATGAAAAATAAATAGGGTGAGTTTATCTGATAATGCTTTTAATGTTCAAAAAGATTCTTAAAATATTCAGTAATTACTCAGTAGAATCCACACACCACAGAATCAATCATTCTTAGTGTAATATTTAATTAATTTTGCAAATACAGAATTATCCATAATCTGGAATATACTTAAGTAGGTTCTTAAGGACTTTGTAGATTCTGGTGATAATATAATTCAAGATAAAAATCTCAGTTGAATAATGTATTAGAGGCAAAGATACACTACAGTTTTACCTATTTACTATTCACTTCTATTCTCTTATACTTTTGTATTCTGTTTCTGAAATAAAGATTTAATAGTATGACGTTCTTAGGGCTAGTGATTTGTACATTCATTGATCATATATTTATTGATTGTGTATTTAATAAGCATTGTAAAGTGGTTTCAAAATTGGTGCTTATTTTGTTGCTAATTCAGTATGACCAGCAAAATAGAAGACAGGAGGAAATTCTTGCATTTCTTAGTTGACCCAATAGTTCACATTTCATCTGAATCAGGCACAGACACGTGACATAGTGTTTGTGCCAGCTTCATGCTTTCTGCCATCTTTATCTTATGTGCTTTAAGCAGGTGCTAGAGGACAAGCCATCCATCATAAAATAGGGCCAATCTAGAGGAAACTCTGGTCTGCCTGAGGCAGGGTCAGGTTGTCAAAATTCTGAACACCTCTATGGAAAAAGCAGTGGATCATGTGATTATGACATTTTTTGTCCAGAATGAAGAATCCTAAATCAGAATTGTCTCCTGAAACTATAGCTTTAGTGATTTCAAGAGTGCCCAAATTTCAATTACTGTATCTGAATATTCTGGTAATGTAAAATCACCATCATAATTTTTTGCTTCAGCTGTGCACACGTGAAGGGAACACAGAGCTTTTTATTTAATTTTCTGACACAATGGAGTAGTGTTTTATTGCTGCCTTTTTACTACAGTCTATAATTTTCAGGACTTTAAAAATCTGTTGCAAGATTTTATCAATTAGTCACAGAGAGTTTAATCCAACAGGAGTTTTATTCTCAAAACACCATTCAGGAAAACACAGACATGAACATATAGTAATGCAGAATAAACTGGCTGCAAATTCAAATGAAAACAGTTGGTATAACGTCTCCTGAGAGCACTTTCTTTATAGATTAAAATAATGAAAGTTAAAGTGGTAATTATGTATGTGTATCTGTACAAAATAGCTGCTTGCATCTATCTGTCTGCATGGTCTGAATCTGTTGGCAAAGTCTGCCAGTGAGGCTGATTAATATGACAGAGTGACATTCTAAGAGCTGAATGCAGTTTTTATTGCCTTGTCATCCAACAGCGTCAAAGCATTTGTACATAAGAGTTTTTCTCACGTGGAAACTATGTTGGTTGTCAGTGAGGTTTCTGTCCTGTTAGCTTGCTTTGTTTTGTTTCTCAGAGGCAGTTGTTCCAGTGGGATCGCTGTACATTGATCATTCCCTGAAAGTCACCTTCTTATAAAGGGCCACAACAAACCTTGTTCTATACTCCAATGCTCACATTCATTCCAAACTGAACCTGACTAATTTCTTCCTGCTATGACTGTCCTAACAAAATTCAGTCCTGAAGTTAAAAAAGAGCAGCATAAAAAACCCCAAAAATAGCATTTTCTTTCAAAGAAAATAAATGTAATAGTTTGTGTGTCTGCCCAGTTACATCAGTTCTAAGAACCATTCCTTTCTAAGCATGGGAAAATTAATAACCTAGAGACAGAAAACTGAGCAACAGCTTAGTGACTTTTTATTTATTCTCATTAATTGTTGCATTTTCCAGATGTTGCTTCGAGTGTTCACTGAAGATAAATTACGTGCAGTTGAATTTGTGTGAGCTAGTGAGAAAGAAATAAGATCCAGTTGCGTGTTCTCACATACTTATTACAAAAAAGTTTTCTAGAAGTATTTTGAATTAGGCTTATTTCACAATGTGAAAATTTGAGATATGAAACCAGTTATCAAAATGGATATCGAAGTGAGGAAACAACACAGACAAGAGGGAAGAATGTATTTTAAAATCTTGTTGCCTCTCTTTTTCAGCAGGGGTTCCTATGAAGTCATATATTGGCCTGCAGAATCCTGGCTAATCTTCCATTCTCAAATTTTCTTGTATTTAACGTTAAAGGAGGGGCAAGTGAGGATGAATCCTACTTGCTCTTAATACATTATGCCTATATTGGACGCTGAGAAATGGAGTTCAAATTAATACATAAAGTAGATTTGCATAGGAAAAGCGCCTGAGTAGAAGTGGTCCATTAATTGCACACCACTGAATTACATAGGAAAATCAGAGGGATTTTTCCCTGTTATTAGCTTATTTCAGCCTTAAAATCCTTCCAACAATTAGTGGGGTATGAGCCACACTCAAATATCAGATTTGCATTTCCCAAAGTTGTGTTGTAAATGCAGTCCTTAGCTGTAGCTGGAGAAGTCAAAAGCATGGTAATAAGTTGTTGAAATATATCCGTGTCATGCCTAGAGTATCTGATATTGTCATGGGCTAAAAGCCTACTGGAAATCTGTGATGTTCTGGCACAGAAGTTTGATAATCCAGAGTATCTGAAATGGAATTGAATGGAGCCCTAGAAACCTCAATTCAAACCATGAAGATGAAATAGAAGGCTCAAGTATTGATTTCAAACATCTTCAAACATTTCAACTGGCTATTAAGTCCACGCATGGATTCTGTCAATGGGAACTCAGATGCGCAGCCAGCCTCTGCCAAATTTTAGACAAGTTCAAGTCTAGATATTATTACTGTGAACTTTCTAGCTTGGACTCATCTGCAGGTCAATTCCCTACACAGGAAAAGGCACTAGCAGTATTTCATGACATCTACAGCAGTCTGAATATTTTGTGATGGCCATAGATCTGGCTTTTGGGCCTTGTAAAATCTGTGGGTACTGAAAGACATCAGCTGGCAGAACATTTTTTCTTTGGCCTGTTCTCTCAGCAAAGTTGTGCATGGAAGTTTAGTAAGAAAAACTTAGCAGAGGAGAACTGGAAGCTTCCAAAACAACGATCTTATGGCCTTCTCAGACTCTTTGGGTTGTCTCTAGTTGCTAATACACTAAATGTTCCCTTTAGAGTTCATGAATGAACTTAATTATTTGGAGTGAACTATGATTTCTGATTTTACTGTAGTACTTTACTATAAACCTAGCATTGTTAAGGAACTGTTGAGGGGGGAGGAATGAGGCACTGTCACAACTTGCTTTATTCACTACTGCTATATTTTAAAATGTTTTTGAAGAGTAGGAGGTAATGCTCTGGCCTTCTCTTTCATTTGCTGTTGTTTTTCTGTTAAGAACTGCAACAGTTTTAGAGCAGAATTCTTTTTGAATATTAGTTGAAAGATATCCCCTTTCAGCTGAAAAACTCATGGCTTAGGAACTGTTGATTGTTCACACCATGATAGCCAATCAGTAATTGATTGACTTAGTTCCTAATAGATAATTTCTCTTAATTTTCAGCAGCAATTTTTAATGATATTCTAGTCTTGCTTAATCTGTTACAGAAAAGGGAACAGTACTCTTCAAACCCTTCACCTTCTTCATCTGTGAACAAAGTTGCTCTTCATACTCTTGTCCTCTTTCTTTTCCTTGCCTTTCTTTGCCTTGCCTATCCTAAACTGGTAAAGGAAAATTACTAGTTTCTTTCAGTTCTTTCAGACTCTTCCAAGAAGAAAAAGCTTTCCAGAGCTCCCCACAGTGCTTGCATATTATGATTCATTCTTAATTCATAGACTGCTGGATCATGCTTGTTACAGAACTGTCCTATCTTTAATAATCCTTTTCACAAGAACTTTCATTTATCTTCATTTTAATTTTACATATTAATTCAAAACCTTAAGATCAAGCTTTTTCCTCCCACTACAGGGGAAGATTCTCCCATCCTAAACCATTAAAAAAACGAGCTCTGTTTTACATCCAACTGATGTTCTTTATGCTCAGGAAGTTCCAGGGCTTTGTTGGATCCCCACTGTGGGGAGGAAAAAAAAAATCTGTTTTATGCTAGGTTGATAATTTCTGTTTTACTGCATGTGTTAAAATTTGATGCCAAAAGATAGTAATCTTTCCTGACCATTTTTAATTATATCACATGGCTTTCTACAGCAAGTAAATGACACAACAGTCTTGCTTGAAGCTCTCCTTTAGTTTTCAGACATGCACTCCCCCATCTACCCACAGCTTTCTATGGTTTGCCAGACATCAGATTGCATAATCATAAAAACATCAATAAACTTCATAAGTCCTAAGAGAGATGTCAAGCTAATGGTCTATATTTTAGTGACAGATGCAAAAACCATCATGTAAATCATAT
Source organism: Atrichornis clamosus (assembly GCA_013400975.1). Classification (NCBI taxonomy): domain Eukaryota; kingdom Metazoa; phylum Chordata; class Aves; order Passeriformes; family Menuridae; genus Atrichornis; species Atrichornis clamosus. The sequence goes on from WBMZ01010269.1 coordinate 131,018, forward strand.
TAATGCACAGAAACCCGTTAGGCTGGATCATTCATGACATAATCTTTCTGGGAAATAGATAAAACTTCATCAAGACAGTCTGGATCTGGCTATGGCTATCCTGATTGTTGGGTGGTGTATAGAAGATAGGTCTTCCAACAGGGTAAACAGAAGGAGCTGCCAGACCTTCCATCATCATCCCAATGACCTGATGGGAGAAAATGTCCATGTTCCACCCAGAGATGCAGTTTTCTCTTCTATCAGGATAAGTCAAATAACCAACTGTCCATCCTTCCAATAACTGAGTAATTGAATAAGAAGCCAAAACCAGTTATGTGAACTGTGGAACTCTACTACTTGATCTGCACAAAAGAACTCTGACTGCTGTTAATGGAAACACAGACCATGGGAGGACTGGTAGCTATGTAACCTTCCCTGCTAGATCAGGTTATGGCTAGTCATGGTGGCTTAAATTTGGAGGAGCTTTTAATTGGATGATTTATCACACATGACTTTCATATTTGCCAAACAATGTATCTCTGAACAAAATTCCTGAAGAGACTGACAGCTTGTGCTACAGTTCATGTATTGCTTAATTATTTCCCAAAAAATTCATGGCTTTTTTCTTAACTCTTGAAAAAGCTGCCAGGTGATGAAAAACTTTTTTGAGGCTTCATTAGTAATTTTAGTGGGTTTTGTTTGGTACAAAAGTGAGAGAAATTGAACTCCTAGAGTGACTTCAGTGCAATGAGTGGAATTCACCCCAAAATCTGTGCATTGATCACATGCCTGCAATGAAGCAATTGCATTAGTCTGACTCTTTACCACAGTGTCTGCTTTTGTGGACTGTTTAAGGTCCCAGGTTAATGCTGTCACCCATGGATCCTTTACTCTACCCTACACTTAATGCAATATACTGAATTTTTTGTTTGTTTCCAGTGTAGAGTCTCCTTTCCATGAAAAGCCGTATCAAGGGTCATCAGAGCAAGGGAACTTATTCTAGCCAAATTACATTGCTAAGGAATAGAAACCCACTTTCAGATCTTCTCATCTGCTAGATGCCGTCTATACCCAAACTATTGTGTTATGACTGGCTTGCTTTTCCTTTCATTGCACTCTGTCCATCATGCTCTGTCATCTCTCAAATCAGACTGTTCCAGATAAATGCTAGGCACTGCGTTTTCCCTGCACTCTGCAATGCCTAGGAATAACTGCCTAGGAATAACATTAAGTATTATTGCCATAATGCAATAGATTTCTATGTTACTGGAGAAGAAGCAGTGGTTGAAGAGACAGATCACTGTTTTTCATTAAGCTATTTTTAATACCTATTTTAGTTTAAAAACAGCAAGCCAAGTATCTGCATTCATCCACAAATAAAGCTATGTTTAAATAAGATTAAGGCTGTAAATTAAATTTCAGATCTTAAATTCTCTTGGTGTGTTACAAAACACAACAGAAAAGTGAGGTCAAAGCTTAATATGCCAAACTGGTTGAAAATGTAGCCTTCTATGGAAATATATGACTTATTAGGGAACTTTTTTTTTCAATATATGCATTTTCCCTAAAAATATATCTTTTAGACAAAAATTCAAACAACAAAAAATCTTTAAATAGCTGAATGCTTCTGGCTTCAAATTCAAAATCTTAATTGTTCATTGTAATGTCTTGTTGGAACTGTAATTGTAAAACTTCATTAGTTCCTACCTTTTTGAGGGCTGGGGTCCTTAGGCTGACAGTATTTGCAGGATGTAATGATCTCCCCTTTTTATAAACTCAGACTTGCAGGCATCTTGGATTGTGTGGTTTTCTGTGAAGTTCAACACAAAGAAACAGCTTGTTGAGGGGTTTTGTTTTGTTCTCATTTCAAAAATCACATTTTTTATCAAAAACAAACACTTTGAACAAAAAACATTTTCATTCAAAGACCTGGTTTTCTAACAAAGACGGTCACAGTGAAATTTTTCAAATAACCGTATTATAGTCATAACAAGCTATGAAAAAAATTATATTCTTGCCACTTAAACAGTCATTTACCTTGTACCATTGTTTTCCAGTGAGATCTAACAGATATTTAAACTTACCACTTTTGTTATTCAGTGAGTAAAGACAACTAATCAAAATGAAAGAACTTTTATTGTCCTCTATTTGAATGAATGCTTAGATGCTGTTTTTGTTGGATTACAATACATTATAAATACATAAATTCCATGTGGGTGATCTGTAATGCCCTAGAATTATTTTCCAGTGCACCCACTTTAGGTCAGGGCAACAAACTCATTGAAGCTTGGTCTAGAAACAGAGGAGTATGAAGTCAAATTAATACCTCTAGTGACTTCAAAAGCTGAGAAACAGTTTTGTCAAGAAAATAGTTCAGAATTTCATGATCTGTTCAGATTCAAATTGTAGGAAGGGTTGAATGTCTCCCTCAGACATTAGGCCAAATTTTCACATCTGTATTGAAGCAAAATCCAAAAGATGAAAGGACTGAAAAAGACTGGTCCTAATGGTTATGTTTACTTGTTGTTTAGTGAATTCATCTACATACTCCAATACAATGGAGACTCTTAACCGAGGCAAGGGTGTAATTAGTTGCAGAAGCTCACGACCACCACACTGTCATGGTGCAGTTTATTCTTTCAGAATAGCACTGTTCCCAGTTATTCTGGCTGGCAAGGATGTAGGGACCCTTTCTGTTTGTTTACTTGACTAATTGATTTGGGGAGCAGAAGTGTAAGTAACTTCTGAACGCGTTTCCTCTCAGACTTTTCCAAAACTCCCAGCTATTATGTAGCTAAAGCCATAATCTCAAACTGCCAGAAGGTAATGAGAAAATTGTTAATCTCATTGCTCTCCTTTTTGGCTGAATAAATGTCCTTCAGTCTCAGGGATTTAGGATTTTAGTGTTCTTGCAGTTTCTAATCATGTTTGAAAAGCAATCTAAGATCATTTTTAGGACATGATTTTTAGTTCCCAAGAGTTGACACAACAGAGAAGCAGCAAAGCCAAAAATATCAGTATAAATGTCAGTGGTTTGAAAGGTCACTTCTTCCCATTTCCCTACCAACATCATTAGTATGAAACAGTGACTTGTAATGTAGTCACACATCCTGTAGTTCATCCCTTTAACTAAACAGTGCAATATAATAATAGCAAATGACTGTATGAGGAGATGGTTTAGTTTCAGAAGGCATGAAGCCTCATTTTACTCAGAGCAGTGTAAATAGGAGTGACTCCGCTGCAGTTAGAAGGGTAATGCTGCTGGAAACCTTATGAGGAGAGATGAGAATCAGGCCTGGAGGGTTTTTAAAATTTTCCTATAAATGGGGACATTAGTGGTACAGTACTGATGATGGTGTTATCGCCTCTCTTGGAAACACAGTGCACTCTCGTTTCTTAAAGCAGCTGGTATGTAGCATATTAGTCTGCTGAGTCAGTGGCAATAGGACAGTCCATCCCAATCCTATGCTGCTATTGCATAGTTGGAATTCCTCTTGACTTTAAAGAGTGTACTGTCAGCACAAGGGCTCCCCGCCTCCACTGGTACTGTCAGCTGAAAGACTGAACAAAGTATTCTCTCTTTATTACCTATATGGACAACTTGTCTCCAGATGATGTGTTTTGCACACTGAAGCATATTTATGTTCAAAAACATGGAATATTCATGAATGTCTTCATATGAGAATATATCACATAACTAACCATAGTGCTAAGGATGTCGTGGTGCACTTACCTTTTCCATACTCTTGTCAAAATGGGCCTGTGTGACTTCTGTGCAGAGTATCTCCTGTCCTCAGCAAAGCTAGAGGAAAAATTCCCTGCATCAGGTCTCTTTATCCCCATATGCTTAAGAAAGTTTGTGAATCAGAATACTATATTTAAGCTTAATTTACTTTTTTTTTAATAACTGCTTTTATTGGAGCCTTATGCAATGTTATTATAGTCTCTGTTATTCATCCTCAATGTTAGCTGCACACAGAGAATTCCATGTTCTATTTCCAGTCCTTTCTTTGCAGTCTTCTTTCTCTTCTGTCATTAGCTGATCTTCACTGCCCTTCTCAATTTTTGCCTAGATATCATTCTTCAATCTCAGATGCTGCTGAACATTTCTTGTAACACTGATTTCACATGTCTTTTCTTCTGCCTTCCCTTTTTAACTATTGCAGCCAGAGGCACAAACTGGAGGCTTTCTCAGGAGAATAACCAAGGAATAAAAACTGTAGGTCCTTCTATGAGTTTGCAGGCTGTGTTCTGAAAATACAGTGTTTCCAAAACCAAGCTCAGAACTCTTAGGAGCAGTGAGTGCAATGAATAGGAGAGAGAATTTGATTCCTCAATTGAGTCAACCTGGAAAGGTGTCATTACCTATCTATGTAGGAATTCAGAGACTGTTTCAGAGATACCTTGTCCAGTTGTGGTAGCCATTCTACAGGATACTGAAGGATACCAAAATGCAGGAACAGCTAGATGTTTGATCCTAAAGCTAGTGAAGTGTATTTTCAGCATTGATTCAGTGCTTTTCTAAGTAAGAATGCTTCCTTAGTCAAGGCTGTGAAGTCTTTTTGTGGAAGTTCATTTGATTTTTTCAAATAAAACTCAATACAAGTGTCATAACATCAATGCTGTTGGTCTGATTGACCAGTGGTCAAGAGTCTTGGCCTATATTTTGTGCCAATACTACTTCCTCAGGATGTCTTTGTGGAGACTTAAGCAGCCTACAAAGCATTGTATGCGAAAACATCTGACGTCAGCTAGTGGAGGGAGATGGTGTGGTTTCATTGCTTACATTCGGGGCAGCTAGCCAGGGACTCCAGGGCTCTAACCCTGGCTCTGCTCCTGGGAGGGCTGTTGCAGTCTGGGCAGACCAATGCAAGCAGAAGAAAATGTTTCATCACAGAGGTTGTTGAGATACTGTCTACTCCAGGACTCTGGAATACAATAGGGAGCTTTACAGACTTCATATAGTATAGGAGATGGAAGTGAAGAAAAGGATGTTTGACCAACTGAAATAATTGTGTTTCTCTAAATGAAAAGGTACAACCCTTTTTCTTCAATTTAGACTTTATGACTTTTGTTTTGTTTGTTGGTCTCTGTGTTTCAATCATGTAAATCATGACATTGGCTTTACACTCTTTTCCCCTGCAACTGATTGATAACTTTAAAGATTCTTCCCCTTCATTCTGGAAACCCTACCTGTCGTTGCATAATTGCAAAGTTTATGTGTAGCACACAAGCTAAAGAGGATGGCCATGACTTTGGTGCAAGGGAAAGCCTGTGATTTCTCCTCTATGTTATCTTTAGGAAAATGAACATACATGTTTGAGGCAAAATTGCTGGTATTGAAGGGTACTTGCTATGGGACTGTACTGTAGTTATTCCCAAATGAGACCCAAGATAAGCAGGTTTGTAAATACACAGGCTTTCCCACTCTTCTTTAGCCTGTGTTTGTTCTTCATGATTGATGAAAACAAGTACCACTAAAGGCCCTTGTAGACTTCATTAATTATGCCAGTGGTTGATTGATTTGGCCCAGAATGCTTTATAACAATAGGCAGATTTAATTAGCAACAGTTCTGATTGCAACAGCTTCACAACCTCCTGGGAGCATCATGATGCACTGAGCTTCCTTTTGCATTGTTTTCAAGCCACCAAACAATGTTTAATCTTCCCAAATTAAAAAAACCAAAGCATACAATGCATTATATGTAGAAACAATAACAGAACTGTCTTCACACAAGTGATAATAAAAACGTTTCCTTATTAGGTGACTGAATACCAGCATTGCTCTCTCCTGTGATGCTCATTGTCTGGAAAAGTTAAATATTTAGAATCTGTTTTATTTGAGCAGTACTGCCAAAACCAGTCTTTTGAATTTTCTCTTGATTGTAGAGAGCTTCAAAATAAATAAGGCCTGAGGTAGATGTGCCTCTGTGTGCGGAGATGAGAGGGGAGCAGGTCTGACAGGGCTGGAAATACCAAGCACACAACTTGAAAAATAACACTTTCTGAAACCTGTTCTTTACTTTTACACATAACAGATTGTTGGGAAGTATTTATGCAAGGTCTGTACCACTGATATAGGTCATTTGTGTGGCATATTAAACACTTAAATTAATAATCTTCTGAGCACATAAAAGTAATCATCAGTTGTAAAGGATTAAGAATTTTTAGTCACACTTTAAAACTCTCATTTTACTGGTTCAGAAGTCTTTTCTACTATTCATCATCTAAGAAGCCTTTAAAATTGTTCTGAATATTCTTGGGACTGACTTTTCTGCTGGTGATCTCTACTTTGTGCAATGGAATTGTTCCAGTTTACAGGAGCGGAAACTTTGGCCTGGAATTTTCAATATGTTAGTAGGTCTTCCATTCTTCAAAAGCATAGGGATGTTTCTCTATCACACCATACTTAGCATTATCTACACTTCAGAGAACTATTTCTTTTTAAAAACAGTGAAAGTTGGGTGGAATTGGCATTTTTATTTTTTATTCAGATTGCCCTTGTTTTTCTCCAAAGGTAGAAGGTAAAGCCAAACCAAAGATTTGTCTTTTCTCTTGAAACCAAAGCACAGGCTAAGCTTTTTAACCATACCCATATGAGAAAAGAAAAAGCAAAAAGAAAAAGCAACATAAAACTATATTAAAAGTTGTTGGAACTGAAAGAATTAGTACTAGAATATTCTTATTGGCTTTTTCTCTTCTTTGGCTCATCCTTTTTATTGCACACTAAACTTTGCCAAAATCAGTAAACAGTCTTCTATCTGGACCCTGTACCTCTCCTGTTATGAATGCTGACATCCTACGTGCTATATAAATAGTGCGCTTTGGATACAATGTGCTGGGGGGCAAAGACCTGTACAGCATTTAATCTAAGATGAGCCTTCAGATTTGTGCAGGGTTAAAGCAGTGCAGTTACCTCTTGACCAGGCTTTGTGTTCACGTTGCCAAATCTCATACTGAGGACACTGCATTCTGGGAGCAGTGTGACGCAACAGATGATAGCACTTTACAGAATTTTCTTGTTGCTGTTAAAAAGTTTTTCATTGCACAACATAGTTCTTGTAATTGAAGACAGAAGCAATAATATGCACGCTCATTTTCCACCTGCTTCTTGCCTTCTCTTTAACAAGATGAAGAAGAGAAAACCACTAGGGAAGTGGCCAATTTTTGATTCATCTGTCATAAGTTAGCTTTTAAGGGTGTAAATATGTCCTCAGTATTACTACAATTTTTTAATGTTGGGATTTTTAAAACCAAGTAGGTTTTGAGGGTACATAGATGAGGGGCAGTGGCAATGATGGTAGCATAAACTTTTGCATGATGGCTGTCAAAGTAACACTCCCTGAAACATCCAGGAAGAATGGAGGATTTCCGTTTCAGCAGCCTGTTTAATCTCTGTGTTCCTGCTCAATGTCAGAGGGCCAATCCTTACCCTTCTGTAATGTCCATCCAGTTTGCTATGAACTAGACAGAGGTGCAGACAATATTGACCATTTTGTAAGATACTCTGGGATGTTTAAAACAGAGTTACCAAAATGCAAAATAACATTCTCTTACTTTTTTGAAACTATCTGCACATTTTTAAACATATCTCAGATCGCAAGCCCATAAAACAGACATCAGTCTTCATGGCTCCTCCTGGAGCCTCCTGTCTCCTCCTGGCTCCTGCTGGCTTCTGCAACAGCACTCAGGGTTCTGTCTGTAAGGTGATTGGAAATGAGCTGATACTTAGAAAATAAAATGTAGGTGGAGAGCCATCACCTCAGGCAGGAGTTAAGCAATAAGGCTGGAAAACACCACATGGTGCCAACAGCATTAGCAGTGTGAACCAGTGGCAGGAACATGATACAGGCTGCAGCTAGAGATGCCATTGTAAGGAGAGGAAAATTACTTGAGTGCCTAAGGTCAAGTATCCAAAGTCATATTCACGCACTGATGTAAGTTTCTCAGTTTCCCAAATGGCGAAGAGAAAAAACTTCTGTTTCACTGAGGGGAAGTGATGGATGGATAAACATTCGTGTAAGCTGGCTGAGTTATTTAAGTGCCAAAGTATGAATTTAGGCACCCCCATTTGCCCATTTTAATGTTTTTTTTTTTCATTTTTAGTAAAGCTATTCAAACAAATACATACCCTCAGCTCACCTGGCAAAGACTTTCATTTTCACAGCTCTATGGAAAAAGTGAACCAACTTTATTTTCACTTCAAATCTTTCTTTAAAAATGAGAGATTTTTCCACTGGCAGGAGACTAACATTTGCTGGTCAATATACTCATAAAGCAAGAATGATAGCTTTGCGCAATTTTGCTTAATGAATGAGCTTTCAGATTGCTACAGCAAGCTGGCCAGCCAGCCACTGTGTTTGGGAAAAGTCAGTGATTTTTCATTTGCTGTAATTTTGGGTGGTGGCTTTTTTGTTTGGTTGGTTCTGCAATTTAAACACAGTGGTGCTGCTCTGCTCTGGCAGGGTGAGGCAGCCATATGTAAGAAGAACAGGTACTGATGTTTCCTCTTGTGCAGTAAAACCAGATTTCATCCCATTTGCCAAATAATTGTTTTCAGATGTATCCTTTTAGGATGGGACAGTCTTTTGCACAGTATCCTCTCTCATTTTAGGGAAGTCAAGTTTACAAAGTCTAGCAAGAACACCTGGAGATGATAATACATGCTCTTTCCATTAATTGAGCAAAAGTGGGATGAGGGACCTCATGTCTTCAGAATACTAGATTTTTCACTCTTCTTGTGAAGCCTGATGCCATGTGATTGACAGTTGGCTATAAATGATTTTTTATTTGTGTAAATGTTGTATTTAAAGATCCATTGAAGAAGGTAGGGTGTAAACAATCCTTGGATCACGCCTGGCACTTTACAAAGGCTTGCTATCACTTTCACACACTGATGTTAAAGATTTAACAAAAATATGCTTCTTTTGGTTCACTGCTCTCTCACATTTCATGGTGTAATAAAATATTTGGCCTGGGATGTTCAGTGTATAAATGTTGGCTCTAATGCAAAATGCATCTTTGAAATAGCTCATATCTGTAATCTACTGTATACTGACTTCATGTTTCTCTGTTGTTTATCTACTGTAGGACTAAATGCTAATATTCAAACATTTAGAGTCAGATTATGTCATGCTTCTAAATGAAAACTAAATTCTCTGTGAATTTTCAAGTCAGTGGATAGATCTCATGCTGCCGCTTTATTCAACCTAAGAATGACAAAATATAGGTTTACATTTGGTTTAAAAGAGGTAGCTAGTTTGATTCTTGATGTATTCAATGGCAGTGAAGAGAAAAAGGATCACAAATGAATAACTGAGTAATTTAAATTAGTTATAATTCTCTGAGAGGACAAATTTGAATAGTTGCATAATATTTCTCATCTGTTTAACCAAGAAGCTGGGCTAAAATAAACAAACAAGCAAGCAAAGAATCAACCAAACAGAATGCTGAAATAGCAGGCTTTTAGTGGCAAAACAGTTTTTTTTCTTTTACGGTGTTGTGGTTACAGTCTTTCTTACCATACTGCTAGTATTTCAAATCTTAAGAAAATAAAGAATTACAGAGGTATGTGCAAACACTTCCCTTAATCAGATACTTAGAAAAAAATTCCTGCAGATGCATGGGTTTTCATTTGATTGAAGAGCAAGTCATCCCAGTACATTTTAGACCTCTGTCTTATGGCCCCCCAAACATATGCCTTTTGGTAGAACCAGAATTTGTGTATTACAGGAATCTAGATTTGACATAGGACTACTTGGCTGCTCAAAACCAGGGTAAAAGTTGAGAAAATCTTGGTGTATACCAATAGATTAGATTGACTGTAGTCCTGTTCTTTTCAGGTAAAATTAAATGGGGGCTGGTGGTCAGTATTTTGGATCTTTTTTTCAACGGGTTCGGTGTATTTTCAGATGGTTGTCTTGTGTATTGCAGTGTCTTTGCATATGAAACCACATAGATAAATGAGAGCATCTGTCTGTGATTTAACCTTCTTTGTTCAGTGGAATAAAGTACATAAATTAATCATCAGGGCAGTGTTAAAGCCATGAGCTTTTTGTTTAGCCACAATCATCTGCCCAAGCTCCAAAAGTGCAAAACAGTGATCAGCTGTGCATTGAGAGCTCTCTGAAAATTCACACAAGGGTCTTGCAATATTTGGTTCCACAGTTTTTTCACAAATGAGAAAAAATATGGGTAGGAAAATTGCCAGCTTTCTCCAGGCTTTGAAAACACTCATGCTGATGCGTATCTGAACCTAATGTAAATCAAAACATGTGGTGCCAGATGAGTAATAATACTGCAATCTAGTCCTAGGTTTTGGTTGCCATCTAAATGTTGGGTCCAAGGTTGAGTGTTTATTAATGTTACCTATCCCTTATAATCAGTACTTGGTCCATGAACAAATATTAGGCTTAACTGGAAACATGCATGCATATTCAGCTGAGACCTTATGTATTATCCATTGAACTTAGAGGGTATTTTTCCATGGATTTCTACTGGGGGAAGCCTGGGCCACATAAATGCTCTTTATTTGATTCAGGTTAATGAACAGTCTTTATAAGAAACTAGTAGGATGAGCAAATTAGTTCTTGTATTTGTTTGTAGCTGCACTTGATTCCAGTTAGAATCGAGCTTACTTGAAAGTGTCAAGAGCAGGCAGGCAGACAAATTCTTGTAAGAAGAGGTCTTCTTAAGAAAGATTGGTGTGAGACGCCCATATGCTGGTCTTGAGGGATGAGAAAATAACTTAGTGTACAAAAAGGTTATGAAGTTGGCATCTTAAAGTGCATTATGCCACTTCATCTACCTCTTCAGAAAAGGAATCTGTCATGCTAGAGAATGTCTAGACAAAAGTTGGAAACCCTGAAAAAACATGAAGCCATGGAGTTACACCTCTCCTGCACTAGAATGAAATAATTTAGGGAATTTTTGTCATTTGTATTAGCTGTGCTTATAGCAGGAACAGACATGATGGATTCTGGGTGATGAAACTGATCAGCTACAGGTAAAGAACCTGTTAGTTTATCTTGAAGGTGCACATTTGCTGGAGTTGGAATAATGAGGCGACTGCTGTAATGGACCATTTTGCCATTCAGGCAACCTAAACTCCTCTACAGGGAGTGCATATCTTGAATAGGAATTATCCCACTTCCCGCTGTCTTTCTAAAGAGAACATTTTGGTCATATGTGGAAATATAATTTAGTGTAATGTAAGTGGAAATGCATTCAATGAAACTTGAAGACTATGAAAACTAGTTAAAAATATAAAAACATATTCTGATCCGTTTCCTTGGGGTGTATTAGCTTCACTGGTTCAAGGAGGGTTCATCCTAAGCAAATGGATCAAATTCTTATTCTCATGATACGTGAAATTTCTTGGAAAGTTGCATGGATATCAATAGGATGACTATTTATCCATCCTAGGTATGATGGTACGGAAATAAACTAGTATTTGAAATGTGCTTAAATTAGACGTAATTATCTAGGACAGACAGATGATTTGAATAACACTCTGATTGGCAGGAATTGTTATGCAATTTAAGTATCTGTATAGTGAGATTTAGACATGATTATATTCTGTCTGTATATCCTACCAGAAACAGAGTAGAACTGCAATATTAACTGTCTGTAATGTTACGCTGCACTCCTCTAGAACATGCTTATCACTTTTAGAAGTATATTTGTTCACAGGTTTCTAGTTACCTGCTTTCTATAGAGGATGGTGAGCTTCAAGCCCTCATAAAAGATCCATTTACCCTGAGAACCAGCCTGTCTAAATTGTCCTTTCATGGCCCATATGGTAATGAGAAAAGGAGGGAGAAGGAACCAACAGAAAACAGAATGGATTTCTTGGAATGGATTCTCTGTGTCATATATGCATTGTGGGGTTAAGGAAGTTGGAAGGAAATGTTTGTACAGTGGCAGGAAATTCTAAAGTACTGTACAGATGCCTTTGTCATTTTCTGCACTTTTGACAACTTGTTTCTGCAGAACACACTGAAATTTAGACATAGTACATTTAGACAATATACAGCAATTTACATTTATGTAAATAACCCCCAATCAAATTATTTGCAATCATGAAATTCCACATATTGGGGGTTGTGATAAGACACAGCAGAAAAACTGCCAGAATTTCTGAAACAAGAGGCCAAAACATCTCCTGTTACAAGACTAACAAGATGATTATCATAACTTAATATAGCACTTGGTGTTTTAGATGTGTGACAGAAAAATGCACAGTTAAATACATTATTCACTATGACTTTTCCAGAAAAGTCACCGCTGTTCTCTTCTAGGACATTCCCTAATAAACAACTTAGGTCGCCCATCAGAGATTAATAAATGGAGTCTTTAAAAAATAAGGATTTACTCTGTAACATCCTGTTACTATTGAAGTATTTTTCTGTTCATGAAAATTAGCTTGATTCATTGAAATCCAGCCTCTTTTCTTAGGGATAACTTGTAAAAAAACATTGACTGAAGATTTTATACAAAGCATGAAACTTATCCTCTGAGTTTGTCATTAGCTGAAGTGTGTTTCTCATTGACAGAAGACACTGGTGGTTTGTAACAGACTGTAAAGGCATCTTAAACCAGAACACAAAAAATGTATTTAGTAATTAACCTTTAAAGTAAAAAGGGAAGAAATGGAATAGCCCTATGACATAGGAAGAGTAACATACATTACATCTAAAGCAGTTTTTAAAACTCACTCCTAGTGATAAGCACAAGTTTTATTTTCAAAAATGGTCAATGGGTGGGCAGAACAAAGGCTCTTGATGTAAAACTGGGAAAAAAGGTGTATTTCCTTATATGATTGAAATGTCTGTGTTGAATCACTAATGCTTATGAACCTAAAATAAAATACAATTTGGGTAGAAAATACAGACAAGTTTATTAATCTGAAATAAATTATCCCAATTTAACTATAGTGCTGACTAACATGGTGAACTATACAGAAAGTATTTTTCAGCCATCTTTAACTTTTTTTTTTCATGAAGATGCTTGGAAAGCATCTTTTTTTTTCCAGCAAGACAAAACTAAAGGAACTAAGTAAAATAACAACACTGTAAGCACATTCCTTGAAAAGAAGAAATTGGAGTGTCAGTGCTTTTCTGTTCCCAGAAGGAATGTTATTGTAGTAACACATTCCATAGGAGGTTTGATGCATTTTAATGAGTAAGGTATTTATCTTACTTTTATTGTGGTATAGCTCTTTTTCCATACGGTTCACTTTATGAACTTCTGGCATCCATCTGTTACGGTTCCAGCTCATAGTTGTTGTCGGATTGTTTGGACGAACTGTCAGAGATTTTCTAAGTTAATGACATTTATCACAGTTTCTCCTGGGAAATGAATGTTTGTGGACCGTGTCTCTTCTGACATAATAAAGGCAATTATTTTCAGCTGCATGGTAGCTCTTGTGATAAGACCTCTTAGCATCACAGGGCTACAGTCACATCTTTCCACTACTCCTGTGGTAAATAACTGAAAGAAGAGTTTGAAAGTGAATTAATGGTTCCCTCAGAGAGGAAATCACACAGAAGATTAATGTTCTGGTTCTATCAGGCAGGATTATAGATAGGCACTTTAGGCTAGTTTTCCTTTAGGTAGGAACAGTGTTCTAGTGGGGAAAACAAACAGGGAAGTAGTAATGGTGGCACAAATGGTCATGTCAAAAGTGTACCAAATCATTAGACTTCAGAAACTACTCTCTTGGGCAGTCACAAGGCAGATTGCCTGATAGCTGACCTGAAGCTCATTAGCCATTGTATAAGGGAGAAAAATGATAAACTATTCTGCTCTTCTATTGAATACAATTAACGAACAGTGTTCAGCAAATTTATAATAAGACTCAGTCATTTGGCTCATAGAGAACTGAGAGACATAGTGTGTGTCACATTCATTTACTTTTTTTCTAATTTGTTAAAAATAATCCAGATTTTATCTGACAACTAATTTAAGCCTAATGATAAGTTTCTGTTGTTAAAATTTCCAATCTGTAAGGGAAGGGTAAGAAATTAAAAATTTCAAGAATGGGGAAGTCCTTCTTTTTTATCTTTAAACCTTCCTTTGGTTGCTGTCACTGTCTGCTCTGTTTCCAGTCTCACTTGTAATGTTAAGTTCAACTAGTCTCCTGACTCTCCCTCCTAAAGCTATAAACCACATTTGCAGCCCTCCTGTGACATCTTTCCCATAATGCTGCTTTTCTGTACCTCTGAGATTTAAAACAAGACATAAGGGAGAAAAAGGACCAGAACAAACCCGACCTAGTGCAAAAGATGCAAATTTCTAGTTTGAACAAGTCTTGTAGAAAATCTTGCCTCAGCAAGTCAATCAGTAAAGATCAGTTAACTAAGTTGTAACATCATCTCCTAAACACCTCAATGCAAGTAACTGCACCGGCCTGTGAGTCAGCAGTGCAGTCCTTCACTGGTTGTTTCAATCAGTAGAAGTTAGAGCTTCACAGAAATTAGGAAGCGTAGCTTATGCTCACAGCTGAAACAGTCCATGTCTGCTTCTGCACTGGGAATTTTCCATCACACGCTCTCCATTCTGCTACATTTTTTCCATCTGGATGACCTGACTATGTAGTCTGTATGCACCAGTGTATTTTCTAAACAAAGCTGGGAGCATGAAAACATATGACTCTTCTGAGTTTTGGAGAGATAATACCTGCACATCTGCCATAATACATTGCTAGTTACAAGGATATAAAACAAGAAAAAGGTCACAGTAGCGCATGGCACAGTCCCAGGGTTTGTCAGTGTGAAAGAGAAATTGATTTAGTGAAGTTTAAATAGGAGTAATGATTTCCTCCCTCTCATGGCAGCTGCTTCACCTTGTTTGCTCTTTTTTGCTTGATTATATACAAAACTTAAAAAGTGAACAACTAAGCTAAGTGATATGTTTTCCAGGATTGTCATACTTGTTACTTGATAATCATCATCATAATCCAGATTCACCGAGGGAAAGATCAGTTTTGGTTACTCTAAGAGGATGTTGGTGACAGATTTCTAATTTGTGAAACCATAGCTCTTTCTGTGAAGGTTTTAACATGCAAATAATTCCTATTTCCCTTTTTTAAAGGATTGTTTCTGTCCCCACTACACTGATTCTCTAATTAGAGTTTATTATCTAAACACTGGCAATTTGAGAGCTATTCAATCTCTGTTTATGTCAGTGGCTACACCAAGACAAAAACAGGCAAAATCAATTAACTTATCTGGATACCCTGTTCAATTACTATATGAAACAAAAGAAGAAAAAAAAAATCAACCAAAGACCTCCATCTGTGCCTTGTGTAATCAAGTTAGCAAGTGATATGCTTGTTTTTAAACCTTTTACATGGATTGGAACAAAACACAGTGTTTTATAAAACAGGCCGTTGTATTATTGTATCAATGGAATTGTGTGCCATTTAAAATATGAAAGTGTTTAACTTCCTACCACCTTTTCCCCTGCAAAAGAAGTCTTACTGCTTTTTGACATCTGTATTTGCCAAAAGTTGGCAAGGAGCAGTAGTATTCTGGACATGACTAGTGAATTTCTGTCAGCTGGCACCTACAATTTGCAAAGCATTTTCTGAACCCTGTGGATAAAAGTAAACAAAATTACCTTAAAGCTGAAATTCGTTAAAATGCACTAGAAAATTTAGTCAGGATTCAGCTTGTTCTTTGTGGATTGAACTGTGAAAAGTCAAAAAGTAAATCTTTTAACAGACATTAAAGAAGAACAAATATTACCCACAGATTTTTTTTCTACTGTAACATTAAATGGCTGTTCCTTAACAGAAAAGAATATATTACTGATGGAAATTCTAGTAATTTGAAATTTTCCTGTCAGTAGTTTGTTTTTCAAATATGTCAATTTTTTTTCCTACTGGATAGTTTGGGAATTATACAGAAGCTGTATTTCTAGCAATCTAAATTTTACTTGATAGGAGACTGACTTTAACATCCCTGGAGAAATAATGACTTGAGTAAATAGTCTCTCTCACTTATTATCTCTGCAGTGTCACATGTAACAGTTTGATAGCGACCAAAAAGCAGAGGTGTTATTTTACTGATTGGTGTAAACTGACAGGCATTCTCAGGCCCTGTGGTTTCTGCTCTTTCCCCCGAGCCTCATAGTTTCATATAAAGGCTGGAAATGTATAGATATGTAAGTTTCTCACACATTCAGAAAGACCTAGGACATATTGTTAACATGACATAAAAACGTACTACTTTTTCTCATGGATCTTTGCTCTCCAGAGCAAATGATACTTTGCCAATACCAGAATCACCAGAAAAGAACATGGAAGAAATCTCACTGTGTTAAGTGGTTGTTCCAAAACTGGAAAGAAAGAGCAGGATGTAAACATCCAAATGAATATCTAGATGAATAATTTGTTTAAGGAATCCTAAGTTGGATTTTTACTGTTCTCTCTGAAAAGAATCACTGTGGAGTGGATGAGGATTTTTTTAAGGTCACATAGAAAGTATTTTGTTATCCATAGATTATATCAAGTATAGGAAAGGGGGTGTTCAAGATATTATTAGGACTGTAAAATGAAGCAGCTGCATGAAAAGGAAACTAAAGTTTCTAACAATATATTACCTAAACCAATGTAGCTGACATTTGAGCTGTAGCAAGCCTCTTCAGGGACAGTCCTTATATGCAATCAAAGAAAGATATAAAATCTGCTTGATAAATCTAGTAGGCCCTTTCCATTGAGCTTCTTCTTTCTTTTCCATCCAAAAGCATCATCATGTGATCAAGAACTTCAGTCAGCCCTGGAGGAAGCTAAACAGCCCCAGAAAGACAATGTGTTCATTCCAGAGTGTGCTCAGGGTGGCCTCTACAAACCAGTGCAGTGCCATCCTTCCACAGGCTACTGCTGGTGTGTTCTGGTGGATACGGGACGTCCCATCCCCGGTACATCAACAAGGTAAGGGAGTGCACATTCAGAAACTGTAGTGGGAACATGCTTTAGTGTCCATGTACTATCATGTAGATTTCTACTGCTGGTGGAGTTATGTCATACAGATTTTTGCCCCTACATAGTGAAATATTTTGAGAGACATAAAAAATTAAGTCCAGATGGCCATGGACTCTTTCACTGCAATGCCACAGGCAGTTTACTGTCCCAGTCCTCTTCTTTACTTCTCTTTTGTGCTGGGAATCCAAGGCTTGGAACAGATAATGAATAATCCTAGAGTAAATCTCACACTCCTGAGCCTGAATATAAAAGAACCAAGTAAGACGTTCTATGACAGAAACCATGTCCAACCTCAGAAATGTCCAGTTATTTTTCCAGTAACCTCCTCAACTATTTCATATTATAGGCTTTGATGGAACAACTGCTCAGGAACCCGTAGAGGTGAAATATCATTTTAGTGTGTTACTAGTAGAAGCTTGTAGTTCAGTCATCTCAGATGATGATGGATGACCAGATACATGGTTAAGTCTTGTGAGCCACATGGAGCAGATGTAGACAAAGGACATATCAGGTTCCAAAGGATGTTATTTAGATTAGTTATTGAGGTTTGGCCCTTGTAGGAATACTATAGAAGCTCATATTAAGCTGGCACAGAGTATGGGTGTCTTGATGAAATCATAACTCTTTTCAAGATTAAGCAAAATCATTTTTTATTGTTTGCCTAAGGTTTGTGAAAGAAACACACATTATAAGTCACTTGCTGTAAAATAGCATGTTCTTGGGGAGGCTTTTTTCACATAATCTTCAAGTGCTGATTTACTGCTAGTTGTTTATACCATAGTCTAGACCATGCCATACAGTACTATCTGGAGTGGACGCGATGATCTTAGAGGTCTTTTCCAACCTTAAGGATTCTATGATTCTATGACGTAAAGTTGCTGTTGATCTCCTATTTCTGACAAGTTGAAGTCCATAAACAGTCAAAACAAAATAGTCTAAATTTGATCATGAAACTGTAGGATCAGTACACATATTGTCTGAGGATCTAGAGATGTCCTCTAGAGATTTCAGATACTCCCTTTTATGGTCTTTCTTTGTTCTTCACCCCTAGGTTTGATCACTGTTGTATCTTTTTAGTGCTACTTCTTCTTTGAATTAATATTTTAAATCATTTTATTTCCTATTCCCTAATTTGAATCCAAATCATCTTCTTGTGCTCATCAAGCAACAGGGCTTCTGCTGGGGTTCTGTTTCTGTTGAGTTTTGGTGTTTGGTGGGGTTTATTTTTGTTGGGGTTTTTTTTGTTTGGTTTGGGGGTTTCTCTTGTGTTTTTTGGGTTTTTTTTCTCGTGGGTTTCTTTTTTTTTTTTTTTTGTAGTTCTTATTGATATCATTTTAGTATAGGCTCACCGAATAGCTGAGATTGGCAGGAACCTCTGGAGATTCTCTGGTCCAATCCCTCCACTCAAAGCAAGGTCATCTAGAGTGGATTGCTCAGGATTATGTCCACTTCATTCTGAGTACCTCTAAGGATCGACAATCCACAGACTTTCTAGGCAGCCTGTTTTGGTGTTTGATCAACATCATAGTTAGAAAAAAGTTTTTTCTTGCATTTGTATGAAATTTTATGTACTTCATTTTGTGCCTATTGTCTCTTTTCCTGCCACTGGACATGACCAAGGAGAGTCTGACTCCCTTTTCATTATCTTTCTCCCTTTGGGTACTTATAGACAACAGTAAGATCTTCCCTGAGCCTTCTCTTCTCCAGGGTGAACATTGTCAGCATCCTTTTCTTATTATATCAAATGCCCCAGCCTCTTAATCATCTTCATGGCCCTTTGCTAGAGCCACTCCAACATGCCCACGTCTCTCTTGTTTGGGGAGCTGGACATTGCAGATATGTCTCTTTCTCCCAGTGTGAATGAAAGAGGAAGGATCCCCTCCCTTGACCTGATGGCAGTACCCTTTTTAATGCAGCCATGGAGGCCGCTGGCCTTCTTTGCTGCAAAGGCACGTTGCTGCCTCAGACTCGGCCTCCATCAGAAATGCCACGTTCTTGCTTCAAAGTGGCTTTCGAGCTGGTTGGTCCCATCCTGTACTCATGCCGGGGGTTAATCTTTTCCAGGTGCAAGAATTTTGCATTTGTCTTTTTTTGAACTTCATGAGGTTCCTGCCAGCCCATTTCTGCAGCCTGTTGAAGTTCCTCTGAATGGCAGAACAACCATATAATGTATCAGACATTCATCCCCATTTTGTACCATCTGCAAACGTACTAAAGTTGCTCCATGCCCCAGCATCCTGGTTATTAATGAAGAGGTTGAACAATATTGTCTTTATGACCTTTGAGGTGCTCCACTGGTGACTGGCTTCCAGCAGAAATTTTGCTGCTGATCCCAACAATTTGAAACTGGCTGTTCTGCTAGTTTTCAACACACCTCATTGTTCATGTATCTAGCACATACTTCATCAGTTTGTCTATGAGAATGTGGTCAGATACAGTGTCAAAAGCTTAGCTAAAATTAAGATAAATAATATCTGCCCTTCTCACCTTATCCACTGAGCAAGTTACAGAATCACAGAAAGCTGCAGCATTGGCCAAGTATGATTTCCTCTTCATAATTACATGCTGACTACTCTCAGTCACCTTCTTCTTCATATGTTTTTAAATAGCTTCTAGGAGGATTTACTTCATCACCTTCTCAGAAATTGAGGTAAGGCTGTCTGGCTTGTTATTTGACTCTTCCTTGCCCTTCTTGAACATACAAGTGACATTTGCTTTCTTCCAGTCCCCAGGGACCCTCCTCAGTCAGTACAACCTTTCAGATGTAATTGAGAGTGGCCCACAATGACATCAGCCAGCTTCCTCAGCACTTGTGGGTGCATCCCACCAGGTCTCATGGATTTGTGTATGTCCAATTTGTTCAAACAATCTCTCACTTGATCCTTCTCCACCCAGGGTAAGTCTTCCTTTCTCTAGACTTTACTACTGGTCCCAAGGATCATGGATTCCTGAAGACTGGTCTTACAAGTAAAGACCAAGGAGGAGGTACCATTGAGTACGTCTGCCTTCTTTCTCTCCTTTGTCATAAGGTCTCCTGTTCCACCCAGCAGCAGGCCCACACTTTCCCTAGTTTTTTTGCTACTGATATGCATGTAAAAAGTCCTTCTTGTTGTCCTTCATGCTCCTTATCAGATTTGCCTCCAAGGGGCTTTAGCTTTCCTAATTCCATCCCCGCACACTTGGGTGGTGTCTGTATATTCCTCCTGAATCACCTGTCCCTTTGTATGCTTCCTTTTAAAGTCTGAAGTTTGTTAGGTGCTCTTTGTTCATCTGTGCAGGCTTCTTGCCATATCCTGTCAGGATGAACCATTTATGAAACTGGATGTGGTGATCCTTGAAAATCAACCAATTTACTCTCCTATTCATATGTACAGTGTGCATGCACTATGTGTCATTTTGGTTCCTACTGTCATACAGACTGGAATTCTAGGCCTTCCCAACCCCTAGATGAATCACCTATGGACTTAGAATCAGTCTCTGTCTTTTTTTTTTCCTGTTTGGTCTGCTGGGCTCTTGTTTTTGGCAACTACACAGTCACTCAGCTGTGGGAGAAGAGAAGGCAGGAAGACCTTTGCTGTTTTGAATGTCTCCAAGGTTGGGAGGCTGGAAAATTGGATTCAATCTTTCCATGCATATGGTTTAGACACAAAAGTGCTCTGCCTGATGACTGATACTAAAAAATCAGCTTCTGTAGTCTTGACCATTTCTAATTTGTTCAGCTTTGTTGGACTTAGGGTCAGTCCTCAGTGAAGCTCTGCGGAAGTAATATTTAGTAATATCCCTGGAGAGGACATTTCTGAGCACAGATGGGTAAGTAGTGTACTCAATTTTAGGAATTTCATACTAAATAAAGAGTGACTGGTGTATTAAGGAATCTACAGTCTTGGTAAACAAGCAGGTGGGATTACTGCCTGAAGTTTAAGAGGAATGTCTAGACCGCATTTCTGAGAAAGATTTAGGTGGGTTGGAATCCCATTAATTATTTCTTGATTTTAATTTTTTTTTCTGTATTGATAAAATTTAACTTTTATTCTCAGGCAGAGAAAAGTAAAGGGGGATCAGAATGTAATGAGAAATATACAGTTGTCTTTTAGCAATTCTTATAGAATGGAAAGAGTGAACATGTGAGTCTTTCCTAGTTGAAAGAACCAGGGGCTTGTGCAAAATTGGGTGTACTATCTTTCAGTTTTCCATTGCAAAATACAAAGTACAAGATGTTAAAACTCAGCTGCAGGAACTGTTGGCATTAGTACTCCTGGTAGCAAGATGGATGCATAGCATACTGGAATCTCTGTTCTGTAAATATGGATAGAATCACTAAGGGACAACAGTGAAAGGATAGACATCTGAGAAGCTATTGTCAGAACAGCTTAACATTTTGTATGTTGTTTGGAAATCACAGCATGAGCCTCAGCCTTTTTGCTCAGCAGAGGCCATGAGGTTTTGTTCTCACATGTGACTTTTTAGCAACTAGGATCATGTGCATAGTAAACCCCAATCCACTCGCACAAGATTCTCTAAACTGAAGAAAGAACACAAATCATCTGTTTCATGAGGCTGCCCACACTATAGAATCCCTATAAAAGCCTCCATCCTCTACTGCTTTGTACAGTTCAGTAAATCTCAGTGCTTCCCAGCAGACTGGTCAGACATATAAAGCAGTCTTCATAAGCCCTTGCAGATTCTAGATATACATTCACTTCTAGGGATTCTTTCTCCTTTTAAATTCAAAAGAGTAACTTGGGATGTCTTTTAACTACATTATTTTTAACCTGACAGTTCTCCATTCTGACATGCTATCCCATTTCCACTCTTTCTCCATGAAAACTGAGGCAAGTCTGTTTTTCTTATCAGTTTTCAAAATGGCCATTCTTGTATGGTAAATTTTAAATGACTCATTTTCTTTCTTCAGTTGATTTAAAGAGTTAAACGTAGACTTTTCACATTGCAGCATTTTAACACCTACTGGACTTTTATAGATTTAGTCTATATATGATGAACTATATGTGTATTTAACAAAAATACCAGCCAAAAGGGTAGAAGAGTAGAGGCCAAAAAAAAAAAGTGTAGGCACAGAGCAGCCACAGTAACGGAAGAGAAGGAGGGGAATGCAGAGTCAGGTATCAGATTAATCAGGGACCAGGCTGTTTGCCAAATACTGCATTAGTGAGTAGTGCTCAGAGATTTCCCTTTCACTGTTTTCTTGGCTGATTGAAGTGGTCATCCATCAGCTATCTGAATCCAACCCATGTTATCAAAGCACCTTCTATTCCTGCCATTCTTTAGGGAAATAAAGAGTCTCTAGCTCTCCCGTGTCCATGAAAGCAACTCTGTACCTTCTTGCAGCAGCCAAAATTTGATGAGCCAGTGGCCAGTTTCATCAGATGATGTAGAAATAAATTAAGTCTGCAAAGGAAAAATAATATTGGGGTTTTCTATGCTATCTGATAATTAAGACCAAAATATTTAGGCATTGTTTTTAGAAGCAGTCTGGCCTGAACCCAGGACATTGCCACCATTCAATGTTTTTAGAAATAATATTTTGTTCCAAAAATTTTGGATTAGTATATTTGAATTATACATATTAGTATGCCAATCAGTAAATGTCATTTTGGTGAACTTAGAGTAGGAAAATTGCAGTTATATAAAATATGGAATAATCTAGATGCAGTGAACAGGTATGTGCCCACACATATATGTAGACACAATTCATATTAATTTACCTGAGAATTGAATCTTTCTCTGAAATGCTACATGCTAAGTTCTGCAACTTCAAGCTACTTTAGGACAATAAGTAAAAATTTCTCAGAAAGATATTCAGTCAAGGTGAATGAAAAAACATCATACTTCATTAGTGGGACATGGAAAAAGAGGTAGGATTCAGAAGCAGATGATCCCATGCCTCCTAGTCTTGCTTAAATGTGTTGCTAATGGTGTTGTGTAAGTCAATGTTTGTTGGAAGTACAAATAGCACAGTTTCTTGTTACCAGTTAAACTAACAAAGAGACTTTAAGTAAACTCAGTAAGTGTAGAAGAACCAGAATATTCCAGTAACAGGTGGAGATTCAGTCTTTTTCACAATTAATTTCAAGCAGTTCCGGCCCAATTCCTTTCCTTCTGGAAACCCTGTGAGTTCTTCACTCTTGTTCAAAATGTTCATGTTTAACCCTTCTTACTTAAACTAACTTCTTTTTTCTTTTCTTCTTTTTTTTTATTTTTAAGAGGATAAAGTAGCACGTGAGTTTACAACTGCAGTAGTACCTGACTACAGTACCTGCCTTGCTGTGATTTTGAATCTCTGGTGTTTCCCAGCATGAATACTGTTTGCCACATTGTTTATGGCTTTTTGGTTTTGTAGGTGGGGAACTATCTTTTTTTTTTTTTAACCTGGGTTTTATTTTGGTGTATCTTTCAAAATAGTTTTTTATTCCTCAGTTTCCCTCCCAGTAGAATGGGCTTTGGAAGAGAGAATATTTTTTTAGTTTAGTATCATCTCCAGGAGAATAAAGATGTAGTGTTTTCTTTGAGGTAAGTGAAAAATAGGCAGATGAGTTTGCATTGCCCTCTGAATGAAAAATGGGCTTACTCCCTGAATACAACAAGGCACAAGTTTTATTTGGACTACAAAATTGAAAATAAATTAATTCTCAATCAAATGAACCTTGACTAGTTTATTCTCTCCCCTATTTTTCTTTAGGTATGAACAACCTAAATGTGATAATGGTGCCAGAGCTCACCCAACAAAAACAAAGGATCTGTACAAAGGACGCCAGCTTCAAGGTCAGTGAAACTGATAAATTTAAGTTTATGTATTCCAATGCTTTGTTTATTCACTGCAGCAAATTAGAAAGCAATGCTTTGCAATATTTCAAAACAATGTATCTTTTAGATATCACCATATTAGTTTGCCACTGCCTGAAGTTTTTGACTTTGGACCAATGTCTGTCAATATGGATCTTGGGGTGTTGTCAGAGAAAGTAAGGCTCATTTTAATCAGTAGTTTAATGGCAGTCAGATTTACTTACTGGAATTATTCCTTGCTACTGTTAAATCAGGGAAATCAGCAAATATAGCCAGAATAACTTGACTTATACATCATAATCCTCATTCTAGCAAAATTCATGGGAAATTGGCCTCCATCTTCAAATCAGTCTAAAAAAATGCATCTATCTTACTTTTCTCCAAGAGTATCTTTGTCAGTTTACATCAGATTAATTTTTTTCCCCTTATTCTCTGATATAGGAAAAAACCATTTTTATTCAAATTTTCTTTTTTTTCACACTTTTTATAAGCATGAGAGATCTTATCTCTGGATAAATGAGCTACACAGAAGTCAGTAGACTTGCTTATTTTTTGAAATGGCCTTTTAGTATGCTCAAATAACTTTAGATGTAGCAGATTTAGTGATATTCCACACAAGAGAATTATGTCACTGCCAGCTATTGTAAAGAATCAGAAATAAGTAAGTAATTTGTACAGGTCTTTCATGTCACAATAAATGTTCTAGTTCAGCCACCCAGAGAAACATTTAGACAACAATTTTCAACTAAACATGCCATCAGTGTTGAAATGCATATTGAATGAGCACACACTGATACTCTCTGTCATGAAATAAGTCTAATTACAATGTGTAATAAAAAAACCAAACCAGATACAAGTCTATGTTTTGTTCTACATAGAAGTTAATCAAAGACTCTGGTTGAAGGTACCCTGCTCATTGTAGGGGAGTTGAACAAGATGATCTTCATGGGTCCCTTCCAACTCAGATTATTCTATGCTATTTTACAATCCTTACTTCATGGAAACCAGGGGAAAGTTAGCCATCTTCAACAATTTATTTCATGCAGGACTTGCAGTTACAGATTTGGATAATTAGTTGATTTTATGTGGGTATTTTTTTCTGAGTGAAAAGAACTTGACTCAGAAGAGACTATAGCAGAGCAGAAGTTGAATAAACAAGTCTTGCAGTAAAAGATATAATTTGCTGGTCACTCCTACCTTTTGCTAAATATTTTGAAAAGAATTTGCTAGATAGAATCTTAGAGGGAGGATAGGTAAGTGAAAATTTTAAGAGTTCATATATCTCTTTTTTGTCTAAACTGCTAATTCTTTTATACAGTACAGTAATAAAGATTTATCCAAAATCAAGACCCTTTTCCAGTGAAACGGTTAACAAGAATCTTCAATTCTGTAAACTTTTGCCTGATAAATTAATTTTCATTAAGTTAGGCAATGGTATTTTGATTTTCTTTTTTTACATTATGGTATTCTGCATTATGTGAGCTTTAGTCCAACAAACCACTACAGCCATGCAAGCTCATAATTATCATAATTGATATGTATGACATGGATTTGCTCTCCCTCATGTTAGGCTGCTTAATCTTTGACTTCTAAATGCTTTGTGTTATTTTAAAATAAAACAAATACCAAAATTTCCTAAGATTTCTTAAATACTTATAGGGTAGCTAGAAGAATCTCCCTCTTCCACTCTTCAGCAACATGGAATAAGTACATGCCTATAGAAGTAACTGAAGGAAGAGGCTGCTTCCCAGTTGCAGTTGTGTTAAGATGTTTATTTTTATTTTCTCTCTCTGTAAGATTAAATGCACAAGTCTTCAAATGGCAAATTTCTCTCTTATCATGCAAACACAACATCAAGTAAAAACTAATGAAGTTTACTTCAGAGAGTTTTTTGAAAAAAAGGAGGTTAAAAAATGACCTTGTACAGGTGTGTCTAGTTGCTAACAACACAAAGTTGTGCAAATAGCTGCTATAAATCAACTTTTTAGCAGAAATGAACCACTGTGATTCAAAAGTTCTTTATTGTTTATTGCAGTCTGCAAAGGCGTGTTTGTATTTGTGTTGTCTAAATTTAAATATAGTATATAATTGCTGAGTGGTGCCAGGACTGAATTAAAAAAAAAAGTGGGTTAATTGGGTACTTATTTTTAAGGAATAAGACTTTTTTGAAAGGATGGGTTTGCTTGATTTGCTGATTATAGCCACAAAAATGCAGTAGCCCTGGGTGAAACTGCCGTGACTGCCTACTGTGTAAAACCAGGAAGATTTTAAAATTAATTACTTTACTGCTATGAATGATCTTAAATGGGATAAACCCTACTGGTAAATCCTCAAGTGGATTCAACTGGCGTAGTTCTGCAGCTGCACTGATTTATACCACCTGAAAATTTCAACCCATTACATGTTAAGCCAAATATTTTTAGCAATAATCTGCAAATAAATCAAGATGCAGTTTTTTGGCAAGCACTGATACGTTGTTAAGGCAAAACTGTGGATGGTAAGGGCCCCTTGGAGTCTAGAGCAAAATTCCCACTGATTTAAACCTAGCTAGGAATATGTCCTCACATCCTAAGAGTAACCTAATTTAAAGCATCTGAAACTGAAGGCTAATCTAATGTTTGTAAGGACGATCCAAGCCACCTGTATCTCTCAGTTTGGGCTGGAAGTTATATAACAATAATTTTTCCCATTAGATTTCTAGTCCTTTTTTAAAGCCAAAGCATTTTTCTGAGGTTACTTGCGGTTATGATCCTTCTCAGAAACTGTATTCTGAGATAATGAAAATGAACTCAAAAAGCAGTCTCGAGAATGTCACATAGTGAGGAAACAAAAGGGTTTTTAACCTTTCTCACAAAAAGAGTTTTCAAACATTCGTATTGTGACCTTTTGTTCTCCTCTGTGTTATACAGTAAAATGGAAGGCCTGTGATGAACTGACATATTCTGTAAAGAGTACTGAATAGTTTTTTCCCATACTTTTGGATTACTGGTGTGTTAAACAGAAATTCAGTTTTCTACACAAGCTGATCAAGAGCATTTAAAAGGGTGTAGCATGAAGGCTAGTTAAGCTAAACATATAGCATGATGGAATGAGGTGTAGCTGGCCCTGTATTTTCCTAAAATCATGAGTAGTGATAGGTCAAATTCAGCCAAGCTTAAGAAGTGTCAGTTCCTGAAACTGTAATTTTTCAGGCTGGGTCTATGGGTGAAGGTGTTTTCAAGCATTATATATATTTGCTACATTTTAATAATCAGTAAAATATTTTAAAGCACATATCCTCAATAGGTGCATATTTATTTTTCAAATATATAGATGTACTACTGTAATAATAAATTAAGTACATTGTAAAACACATGCAAATATAGAAATTTTTAAAAAGATGAAATAAAGCTGAAATAACCACAATTTTATTTTAATTCCATCTATTAATAGTACAAAAATTATTTTCTTCCTGCACTCCAGTGGGTTGTCATGCACCTCAGTTTGAATACAATGGATAAACTTCCTGTTCATAAAGCTAGTCTTGCCTCTGGTCTAAGCAACCTCGAAGAAAGGGACTTGGATATGTGGGAGAGCAAGACATGATACTATACTGAGACAGTGCCAGACTAAGATAATTTGCATCATGAGCAAATCCTTTTTTTTTATTTAAAAAGTATACATTGAAAACAAGAAGTCTCTGTTTTAGACTCTGGTATATGTGAAGGCTGGGTAAACTTTGGATAATCCTTTGTACGGTTTAAGGTTTTTGTATTCTTATTTAACCTGGGAATTTATCTGTTGTTCCTGTAATGTAATTACCCAGACCTGGAATTTGAAAAGTCAGTGGAAAAATTTTTAAAGTATTATGGGAAATGTAATTTTGCTCATGTAATATTTTTTAATTAGAAGTACCCTTATCTTTTATGCAGAATAAAACCAACAAAACCAAACAAATGGGTAAATGACACACAGGTTTCAGTGAGGGACACAGTGTCAAGCTGGATTTCCAGACTGTAATGATTTGCTATGATTTTGTGGATTTAAGTCAGACCACTAAAAATTCTTTACATTTTATTTGGTTTGTTTGTGTTTCTCCTTTTCTTTAACACAATATGGATTTTCTTGAAGTTCCTACAGTTACAATACTTACTTTTATACAAAAGGACAATTTGAGAAAGGAAAGCATAGTTTGGAAATGACAGGGCCTCATAAACAGTAACAGTAATACAATCTACTGATTTGGGTCGATATGCAGATGTAGTAAATAAATCTACAAAAAGTCCTGAAAGTCTTCCTTTTCTATTTTCTTTAAATAGCATAGCTCTACACTGTTTAATATCTTGTTTTCCTGAGATGCTAATCTCAGTTTACCTAGCTGGAATCCACCAGAATGCATCCATTGCATTGAAGTTACTGTAGGTTTCTAATGGTGAAGTAAGATCTGCATTTCACTCCTATTTTTGTCCTTCCTGGCAATCCTTCACTTCAGATGCTTACCATTACAATTTTTTATTCTAGACCATTTCTCAAAAAAAGATGGGTATTTTGGGGTTTTGATAGCACTGAGTTAAGAAGCATCTGAATGGTCTCAATTTTTGTTGTCCAGGGTTTATTTGGTGGCACAAGAAGGATCCAAATTAGTTTGCACGGCCTCCATGAGACAGATTTTAAATTCTCTGTTTAGACAAGACTATAGACCATGCCTCCTCCTCCCCACAGCCTGAATCTGAAATCCAGTGCTTTCCATCCAGGGCCAAAGCTCTGTACTGTGATGGTCTACAGTTTAAGTCAAGCTTAGAACTTTATTACAAAATTGAAATGTCTTGATCCAGGTTCCTTGTATAGCAAATCAATTTACTTAATAACAAAACAAAACAAAAATCCCTTAAAGCTTTTCCTTAAATATGAACTACAGGTTGTTTTCTAATTTTGTAGCTTGCTACTGACTCAGCTATTGTTTTGTTCTATGGGTCTTCTTAAGCTTAGTTTAACCTTGGCATTCAAGAAAGTTAATATTTTCTCCAGCAAATCATGCATGAGAGCTGTTTAACTCATTTGTTTATTTTATATTTGTGTTACTTAAGAGAAACAAAAGTATTCTCACTGCCCAATTTTCTTCCTGTTGTAATGGCTCTATTTACTGTGTTTCTCATGGGTAATCCTGCACTGACCCTGAACAGTTTATGTTGTGTGGAACAAAAGTCATGATTTAAGGTATGGGTGAATTATGTGTGGATAAGTACAGTTTACTTTTGGTTGTTGGCAGTGTATCTTCTTTTTTCCAAAGTTAAAGGGAAATAATCAGAAGCACTCAAACCACGATGATGCAAGACCCACAGCCAAATAGCCATCATATGAAGTGTCTCACTTCAAAGGCATCTTAAAAAAGAAGAAAGTGATAGAGGATTAACTGCTTTTCCTTTTGAGGTCCATTCCATTATGTAGTCATTCTACTTTTGACCATGACTTCATCAGATTTCATAAGGTACCAGACTATTTTTCAGATAAAATGCTGAGGTACCACCGCTGCCCCACCTCATCTTGCTTTCTGTAGTTTCACGTTTCCTCAGCGTAGTGTGGTACCAGCACCAAGTAGAAACTAATCTTACCTTACTTCACATTCTTAAACATTTGAATGACTAAAACTTTTCTTGTTTCTAAAGGTATCAGATAAGGCTAAATGCAAATTATATACACATGCCTGCCTTCCCATGAGCTTCACATTGTTAGGTCAATTGGCATGTAATTGACTCCACTGAGCTGTGATTTAAAAGGATTATGTTTTATGATGTAACCAGCTTTTAGGCTGAATGAGCTAATACTGAAAATACTCCTTTCTGCTATTGAATATTAAAGCGCCAAGTTGTCAACCAACCATTTGAAGTTGCCTGCTGTTCTGAATGAGCCTGTAACCATTGTCCTGAGCTCTGTGCTACTTTATTTACCAAGAGGTACTTGATATAAAGGCTTTATTTGAGCAGACCTACCTAACAAAATTGCTACGACCAGGAAACATTGGTTCAAAGCTGGTGTGAACCTCCCCGACAGTGATGGCAGAACTGAACAGCTGCATGGTGAATTGATGGAGGGGACCTACCTGGAGCATGGTGGGGTATGCAGGAGCACATGAGGCTCAACAGTGAGGTACAACTCCCAGAGCTGGAAGTTAGTGATGGAAGCAGAATGAAGCCCCCATAATCCAAAAGGCAATAGTTAATGATATTCTATGCCAATTATATACCCACAAGTCTGTGGGCCCAGATGGATTGCACCCAAGAGTAATGAAAGCGTTAGCAAAAGAGCTTGTCAAATCACTTTCAATCATTTATCAGCAGTTCTGTTTAACTGGAGAAGCCCCAGTTGACTGGTAGTTAGCAAAAGTAGCACCCAACCTCAAGAAGGGTTGGAAGGGATGATCTTGGGAGGTTGTAGGCCTGTCAGCCTGACCTTGGTACCAGGGAAAGTCATGGAGCCATCATGAGTGCCATTACACAGCACGTGCAGGACAACCAGGGGATCAGGCCCAGCCAGTGTGGGTTTATGAAAGGCAGGTCCTGCACGAACAACCTGATCTCCTTCTATGGCAAGGTGACTTGCTTAGCAGATGAGGGACAAGCTGTGATTGTTGAATATCTAGACTTCAGTAAAGGCTTTTACACTATCTTCCACAGCATTCTCCTGGGGAAACTGGGGTTTTTCATGTCTTGGGCAGGTGTACTTTTCACTGGGTTAGACACTGGTTGGATGGCTGGGCTCAGAGAGTGGTAGAGGATGAAACTAAATCCAGTTGACAGCCAGTCACTAGTGGTGTTCCCTCAGGCTCGGTGTTGGGATTGCTCCTGTTTAATATATTTACCAATGATTTGGAGGAGGGGATTTAATGCATTCTCAATAAGTTCATGAATGACACCAAATTAGATGGGAGTGTTGATTTGCTGGAGGATAGGAAGGCTCTGCAGAGAGATCTTGACAGGCTGGATCAATGGGCTGAGGACAACTGCATGAGATTCAAAAAGCAAAGTGCTGGGTCCTGCACTTGTGTTGCAACAATTCCATACTTCGATATAGCCTTGGGGAAAAGTGGCTTGTGGGTGCTGGTTTACAGCTGGCTCTATGTGAGCCAGCTGTGTGCCCAGGTGGCGAAGAAGGCCAATGAAATCTTGTTCTGTATCAAGAATAGTGATTCCAGCAGGACTAGAGAAGCGATTTATCCCCTTTACTCAGCACTGGAGTCCTGTATTCAATTCTGGACCTCTCACAACAAGAAGGACACTGAGGTTCTGAAGGGTGTTCAGGGAAGGACAACGGAGCTGGGGAAGGGTCTAGAGCACAAGTCCTATGAGTGGCTGAGGGAGCTGGTGTTGTTTAGCCTGGAGAAAAGGAGGCTCAGTGGGACCTCGTTGCTCTCTAAATCTACCCGAATGAAGGCTGTAGCCAGGTGAGGTTCAGTCTCTTCTGTTATGTCTCAAGTGAAAGGATGAGAGGAAATGGCCTTCAGTCGTGCCTGGGGAGGCTCAGATTAGGTGTTAGAAAAAGATTTACACTGCAGGAGTAGTTAGGCATTGGAATAAGTTTCCCAGGGAGGCGGTGAAGTCACTGTCTCTGGAAGTGTTCAAGAGGTGTCTGGATGTGGCACTTGGGGTTATGGTTTATAGGTGATTAGGTTGGTGCTAGGTTAATGGTTGGACTAGATGATTTTGAAAGTTTCTTCCAACCTTGATGATTCTGTGATTCTGTGCAGAGGGGTACTGGAGGGCCAGAAATGCTCCTCTTCTGCACGATAGAGTTGGGGTAGCCATCTTCTGGCTACATAAGCATATTTTATTGTC
Organism: Atrichornis clamosus; assembly: GCA_013400975.1. NCBI lineage: Eukaryota > Metazoa > Chordata > Aves > Passeriformes > Menuridae > Atrichornis > Atrichornis clamosus. The sequence goes on from WBMZ01010269.1 coordinate 162,596, forward strand.
CTGGTGGGCAGTTTTGCTCCAGAGGGAGGAAGTCCTGCGAGTTATTTTCCAAGGCTCTGTAGATCACATTTATTTCTTGCACACTCTCTTCTGTTTATCTCCCCATTCTGATTTAATTATTGATGGTCTGGCCACAGTTCTTCATATTGCTTTATTTTTGCCTCAATTTGTAGTAATTTCTTATCAAAATTAATCTTTCCACAATGTAGAAATATTCACAAAGTAGAAATATGAATATCTGAAACAAGGACATCTCAAGCACATAACCTAAAAGCTACTGTAAATTTGTCTATAAAAATTACAGTGAAATCATTTGTGTTACTAGTAAAATGCCAGAGAAAGACACAGCTGTTTCACAGCTAACAAAAAAGAAAAGCTTGCTAACTAAAGGTGATGCTACTGGCTCAGCAATAGAATTTCATTCATTGCCCTAGTTCATATTAACTTATAATTTTATGTTTATTTTAAAGAGCTGTATTAGGACCAATAAATGCTGACTCCATTTGCATCTCAGTGTTTGGCTATGCCAAAAAATATAAATTCTGTTTCTCACCTCACTTGTTACTGTCCTCCTTTTCCAAACAAACCCACGCTTTAGGACAGCAGTCTTGCTGTGCCTTTGGGTCCTGCTGTCAGCATAAGCAGTGGGACACCTCCAGGAGAACGTGCCCAGAAGGGAGAACATTCTCCTGTACCTGGCTGGTTTCCCAGGAGGTTGTCTCACACCACCTGTACAGTTACATTTAATCCATAATATTATATTTACTCTCTTTCTATCTTTTTTTTTTAATCTAACACTAAAAAGACAAAGAAGAAAATGAATTTACGTGAAATGTTTCATTGCAGAGATTAACCAAAAATCCAAAAGAAAGTGCAAAACAGTAAGTGTTACACAGCTTTGTTTCTTTTAACAAGGGGTCTGCAGAAAATACTTGTATTTAGGAAATCAAGATACTTACCGTCTTTTAAAAAAAGTCTAGAGTTTACAGTGAAAATACCACAGACCCTTTTAAAACAGCTCCAAGTACATGGCTGTAGATACTGAGGTGTTTTCTGCACCCAGTATAAAGTCCTAGCTCAAGCAGTGTGAAACCTTGATCCCATTGGAACCTAAAGGGGATTGAAGAATTTGCCTCATTGAACAAACTTAATGCTGTATTCTTAAAACTTCAAGCTTCAAGAAATGCTTTTTTAAAATCTTGAAATAATCTCTGGTACAGGAGAGGTATCTCATAATAACTTGGGGCACCTGCATTATAGCTCTTGAGTGAGCAGTAGGAAAAAAAAAAAAACTCACAAGAGAGGAAGATTGATACAGAATAACCTCAGAGTTTTCTGCCAGAATGCCTGCAATCATTATCATCTTGCAATCTGAAAGCTGTCAGGAAAAACTCATATAAACTGAACGGAAAAGGCAGAAAACTTTTAGTGTGCCAGGGCTCTAATCATAATGAAAAATGACACCTGAACCTTATCATGACAGTGAGTGGGAGTCACATAATAAGACACTATTTCCTCAAAGGCACATGGTATGGGGCTTCTCCTTTATAATCTGATAGAGTAAATTCAATAAAAACATGCCATGGATTTGTAACGCTGTTCCCTTCAAAATGGATATCTTGTTTTGTTGTGTTTTCATACTTGGATACAAGTTCTCCTTGATTATGTGGCAGAAACAGCTCTCATGTTTAATGTCTGGACAGGGAAAAATAAATATTTTCATTTCAGATTGAATGTATATCTGCAGCTATATTTTCAAGAGGGAACAGCAATGGTTAGGCATTTATTCCTTGTATTTAGTCACTTGGAGAACTGTTCCAGTTTTCAAATAAAATGAGCACTTCATTAACAGTGAGTTCATTGGGATTTACAGATCCCAGCAACTTTGAAAATATCCTGTACTTACAAGAAATCACCCTAGAAATTTTGTGTTTTGCATCAAACTGTGACTTTTTGAAATGCAGAGTTATGAGGCTAGGGCTTGTGAAAAATTAAGCCAGTGCAAGACTTCTGACTTCTAACATTTTGAATAACTTAATGTGTAATATGGAAATAACATCCGTTTTGGCTGATGAGTAATAACTGAAAGTATCAAGCAATAAGTCTAGTTTACTTGTCAAGGAAAATGAACAAGATGTAGTTAAAATTGTTGATACTGATCTCAGACCAGTAGGTATATTTTTCTGAAGAAAACATTTTTATTTTATCCTGCTGCAAAAGGGTAAAAAATTTTGTCCTTGAGACCTCTCAGTTATGGAGGCCTAGAAGTTGTATTTAAACAGGCAATAACAACGTGTGTTTGAAAACCACTGATTGTCTCATATGCACTGCCATGCAATATATTTGGCCTGCTGGAAAAAAAAAAAAGAGGTTATTTTGTTCACTTCTTTTGAGAAAAAGGCTGTCTCTGACAATCAGAGAGTCCATGTTTTCTAAATACCAACATGGCTTACCTGAGATCTGTGGAACTGACCACAAGTACAAGAGGAGAAGTCACTGTTGCAATTCTCACTGAGGCTGACTTTATTTTACAATGTAAAATATCATTACTGAACATAGTTTCCGACTGAGGTTCAAGGGTAATGCCAAGTTTTGTCCTCCTAATGATGTGGGATCAAAGATATCATTAACTTTACATGCTATGCCTTGGTAAGGAAGTGTGGCAGCCTTGGTGCAGCCACAGATAGAGGATGTCATACCTGCTGCTATTAATATGGAGAACCTGCAACCAGAGATGACCTTGTGAAGTCACTGTGCTTAGTATTGTTAGTTGTTTGCATCACAGTATATAGTTGTACAATCTGTGATGCCAGTGCTCTGGGCACTGTGCAAACAGAAAATAACAAGATGATGCCTGGAAAATTTGCAGTCTAGCTGATTGCAAAGCCACTTGGACAATGGGTGGACAGATGCCATCAGCTGCAGAGGCAGTGAAAGTTTCTGCCAGTTCCTCAAAGCGCTTCAGTCTGCCAACTTCTGTCACCTCCATTTCACCCTGGCTGAGTTTAAGCCAGCTGGCTTTCCTCCAGGTCCTTTTTCACATCAGGTGTTTAGGCAGCAGAGAATGCCTTTCTCTGAGGTCAGTGAAGAAATGTAGAATATTCTTGTTCACAAGGATGACAGTGTATATGAGACTATCTCAGTGTTTTTCAAATACATGATGTTATTCCTTGGTTATATGCAAATTATAGGCCTCCACAACTGAGTGCCCTCAAGAAAGAAATTAAATTACTCCAAACAAACATCTGGGAATTCTTTCAAAGGATTCAGAATGGTTCACAAGGTTCAGAAATTTGCTTCTCTATAGATCAGCAGGAGTGCTAGTGTTCATAGATTCCTTATGTTAGCATATGGCAAAAATCCATTAATAATTTTGGGAAATACATTAGTCACAAATTTTGCCCTTTACATTTGTGAAGTTTTTGAATTTGTTTGCTATCTAGAAAGGTTTTCTGGTAAAGCAGCCTCTTCTTCTGTAAGACATCCTCAAATAACTAATTGTAAATATTCCTAAAATACAGTTCATGGCCTGCTGAACCCTGATCCTGCAAACACTTGCTCACATTCTTCTTGTGATTAATTCCATTAAAATCAAAGAAACTTTTACATGTGGTTGTAAAGTTAAGCCCAGGCGTAAGTGTCTGTAGGATGCAGGTTTAGGTTGTTCCATAACTCTTGATATTCTATGCGCTATGTAGTCTCTCATTGTTAAATGAGACGCAGACACTCAGAACCAGTGCAAAGTAAGGAGTTTTCAGTCCCAGGATATTACCTCTGTTCCTGAATTCGAGAGGTACAGAATGCGTCCTTGCAAGTCTGAGGTTCGGGTTCTTTGAGTACATAATCCAGATTTGCTGGTAGTGATCCAACTTGAAATTAGCTGTGGAACACAGTTAAATGCAAAGCAAAGGTCATTGAATCAAATTAATTTAAGAAGCAGAGTTAATATTCATCAACTTTTTAAATGACTTCTTAATCGCTACAGACCCTTCTGTGCTGTGAACTTTATAATGGGGAAAAATACTGATAAGCAAAGAGTTCTTAGGCTTTGTAGGATGTAGCCATCCATAGTTATAACAGAAAATGTTTACTGGAGCTGAGCAGATTTTTTGCAGAAAATAAACCTGAAATTTGAAAAACTTACCTGGCTCACTGGAGAGAGAAGCAGAATCTAGGAATAGCTGTTGACTGGCATATTCAATAATTTAGTTAGCTGTATTTATCTACTATACATCTGGTACACGACAGCTATGGATAAATATGGATCCAACAAATAAATTGCATTTGGCATTTGGTTCTACAACGTCACTTGCTATTATTCCTCTGTCTCTCTCATTTTCAACATTGCAAGCAGAAAGGCATCATAAAAAGCTCCATTAGTTGTGTACCTATGTGTGCATGTGTGCATCTAAATACAGTCACTAGTGACTAAAAAGTTTACTCTTTCATGTGTGCTGGAGATTTCCATACTGTAATTTTAGTTCAGAGAAGTAATATTTAAATATTCACAAAACTATACCTCTGAACCACTGAAAAGAAAAGATTCCTGTTTTTCCATCAGGATATTGAGCACATATTTCTACGCTTGGAATTTTTTTGCTATGTGTGGTACTTGGTCCTTTATGCTTTGAATGCAGAAAGTTAATTTGGAGTTATTTAGAGAAGGATTTTACTAGTTAGGATTTTTATCCCTCTCTGAGAACTGTATAGCTGAATTCACACTATCAAAGAAAGAGCTGGAAGGATACAAAAAATATTCCTAATAAAATGTTTTAAAACTCTCTAAAATATTTATACAAGAGAGTTTTGGATTTTTTTTTGCCAAATAACACGTACTTGTACAGGGTTTAGGAGAATACTGGTGTTTGTTTGGGAGGATGTGAGCTTGTAATTTCGTCACACAGGAATAATGTGTTTCTGATTTATGTAGATTAAAAGTGTTTATATGATAGCTATCATAGCCCTAAATTTAAATCTATGTTTACACTAACATGCACACACACACACAGAGCTCCTCCTATGCCCCTCAACTCACACTCCTATGAAAGGATCATAAACAGGTTCTACTTGCAAATATATTCCGTATATATTCTCAATAGTTTTCTCATGTTTTGAGATGAACCAAACCCATTCTGTGAGCTGTATCCCATCGCTTCTGTTTGCAATTGCTATGATGCACCTTAGAGAAAGATATTACAGATTTATTTAGCCTCATTCAAGTTGACTGTACTATGCAGATATAAGAAAACAGTGATGTTGCTATGAAAAATTTAAAATTCGTTGTGTCATTGTATTAAGAATTAAAAAAAAAACATATTATGCCAATACTTCCAATAGTTGATATCATTCAAATGATTATAAAGATAAATTCTTGAAAGTAGCTTTATAATTGTATATTTGGCAGTTACTTGGTCTAAAGAAGATTTAAATTTTATTTAATCTCTAAAACTGTGGTTCAAATTCTGCTTTTAATTTATTGCTTTGAATTGAAAACAATCTCACTGTAAGGAGTTCTGTTGGGGTTTTAAATGGTACAAAGAAAACCGATAACTAGGATAAGATACCTACCAATCCCTACAGTGAGCTCAATAAAAAGAAGTCTTATATTAGTATTTTTATTGCTTTTTATTTCACAGGAGGGAAGAAATAAGTGAGATTCTGTAGCAAGAGTTGTTGGAAGGTTTCAGTGTCAGTATTTCAATCCAGATGTCTCTTGTGAATACTAACATTCGGGGGAGGGATGCTGGGACCTGAAGTGAAGATGTCACGTCCTCCACTGTGCAAATATGTGAGTGGAGATTAATTCCTCTGCCACTGCTCTCCTGGTCCGGAGCAAGACTGCTCAAACCCCAGACTGGTGGGACTGCAGGACATGAGGTTGGGCTGACACCGTCTGTGTGCGCCACCGTGCCAAGATGAGTTGAGGCTCTCAGCTCCTTCCACACGTGACAGAGACCAGCTTGTGCAGGCATGAGTCTGGGCTGGGGGTGAGATGTGATGAATGAGCTTTTTATATTTCCCTGTCAGTGAGACTTAGCACGGGTTTTGAACTATTCCCCTACCAGAAGTAGGATGAACTGCTCTGATCATCCTGCTTTTCCTGTAGGCACATGTATGTGCCTGCCTTTTTTGCCTAGAGCTTGTTGTGTGACACATTCCTCCGAGGGAGAAGAGTTACTCTGTTCTGTGTTGGTGAGCTCAACAGCCTCAGGCAATGTTGGGTTCACTGCATGTATGAGGTATCCTTGAGCATATCCACACTCTCCATTTATCAATGATTTCCATACGTTTAAAGCTACTGGGTGGTTGGTTACCATGTTCAGCACTGGAAATGACCACATTTTTCAGCCCTTTGTCTCTGCTCTGCACACTTATCTTTCAGATTGCTCATGCAGACCTATTAACAAATTGGAGTGTACTTAAGCACGAGACAAAATTTAATTTTACAGCCCTTATAACTGTGTGTCAACATCTTTTGTCTTAGAAAATCAGGAAAATTGCTTCTGAGAAAATGTGGTTGATGCATCTTATGCCTCTTATGTATGTATATCAAAGGAGTACTTACTTTATGCAATATGAGCTTTTTTACCCCTGGCAAGTCAGAATATTTAGTTAATTAGGAGCTTTTAGTAAATATCTCCCTTCCTCCTTAGTAGTTTAGCTAGATCCAAGTTTTCCTATCGGCTTTGTGCAAAGCATAGTTCAGCATAATTAGAGCACCAGCTGGGCTGTAGAGGTTGGGGTCATCTAAACTTCATAAACAGCACCTACAGGGAGTTCATGCTCTAGGTGTCATTGACATTACCATATCCATGACCAAAGTCATGGATAAAAATAATTCATATTAGATAGACAATCCTAATGTCAAGTTTTTAAAGGAAATATGATTCTCTCACTGAACTTATTCTAGTTCCTACTGAATCAAAGTAAGATTTTTTCTATAAAAATACTTTGTTCTCAGAATTCTTGAATTTTACTAATTTTTCCATGAAACTTTGATGCTTTCCAATTGCAAGTTGGGCTAAGTTATTTTTTTTGCAAACACTAAAATGCCAATCTGTTATGAGATGTTTGAAATCATGTTTTTTGTTTCGACTGCCCACTATCTTCAACACAATGACGATTTTGTCCTTTGCTGCTTGTTCCTTCGTCTTGATTAAAAAAATGAAGGCAAACAGAGGCACAGCATCTGTGTCTCACGTCTACAAGTCCATTTCATGAATTCTATGAGCTGTCCCAGATTTATATGTAGCATTTTGTTCACTAGGTGCAATTTTCAATAGGAAAAGTTTAATCCAATAGGGATTACAAAAAAAGTCACTTACTTGATGTTCCTATAAAAAATTAATTTCTTGAGACAGGTATTTTGACCCCTGTATTAATAGGGTGCACAGTTTTCTTGGAGCCAACCTCATGGTTCCAGACATGCATCACATAGTGTTACTGCAAACTTGGCAATTGAATTGAGGAAATAGATTAATGTGCAGTGCAGTGGCTGGACATGTAAGGTTCAGGAATTGGACTTTAATTTATGGTTCCCTTTCTGGCTTGGTAAAAAAGAAGGCACACTGCTGTGGTGCTGGCATTTCCGATGTTTAGAAAAACAGGACTTGCTGTTCATCGTGAGTTGTTTTTACTTTTGAAGTTCATTAATTTCCCTGACATAGGCAGGTGGCTTGGTTAAACTAGGGTTATTTGGGAAAGCAGGATTCTTCTGGGAGAGTGAAAACTGTGTAGTTTATTCTACAGTGAAACCTTGTTTTGTCAAATTCCTTAGCTGCTTGAGATTTAAGCTTGGAGACTTAGCTAAGCGTTTGAGTGAATGCTTTGTTGTTGCTAGCTCTCGTTCATATCTGGCTGTGGGGCATCTTGCAGACAGGCTTCACTTGATAGTCACTTCGTGTGGAAGGCGGCGAGGGAAGGAGGAATGTGAACAGATATACACTGCTCTGATTCTTTACAATCTGCCAAGGAAAGTTGCCCTGGGAAGCAGAAATCAGAAAACTCTGGTTTAATATGAAAGGAGAGGCATGCATTTCTTATCAAAAAACTAAACTGAATGAATCTATTAAACCTGGACTCCTCATTCAGAATCGAATGTTGCTGTCTGGAGACTGGAGTGGTAAAAAAAAAGCCTGATTAGCCCCACTGGATCTTACTCTAACTGTAATGATACAGGTGATAAACAGAAGGTGGGCTCATTGTGGGATACAGTGAATGTCTTGATGATGAAGTTTTTCTGTCTTCTACAACGAATTTCAGAAGTTGTTCAACTGTGCAGAAAGAGAAGCGAATCTTATGTGCCTTATATCTTAGATGGATCTCATAGGTTGGCCTGTTTCCAGTCCTAACATTGAGGAAGGAATACATTTTTTTTTAAAAGTACTTCTTTACGAATGAATTTTGTATTAAGATATTAAGGATTGTATTAAGGATTCATACCCTGTGCACAGGCTCAAGACAAGTTTCCTCTCACAGATTTGTTTTCTCTTTCAGATGTTTAGTTTCAGCACTTTCCCTTAGTAATATTTGTAATTTGGAGACAGGTAGGAATTAATTGGGTTAATTTTCTTGTAACAAACCCAAAATTTGTACTCCTTTCTTCAACAGCAGAAGACTAATTACCCAAGCCCAAGTTTCCTTGTTAGTGATTTATCTCTGTTTACAGATAAAGCAGAACACTGTAATACAGGACAGATAAAGTGAGGACATTCTATACTCATTATATTTTCAGTAGAGTCAGCAGATAAATGCCTGTCATAAAAGAAGAGTAATTTATTCTTAAAATGTGCTTTGATAGCTAGGCATTTATAATCTTTTTCATTGTTTCCTGGTAACCATTTCCAAACATATCAATGACATTAATGGAATCTCTCAAATACTTGAAAGATGAAAAGTGATCATTTTCATGGAGAAAAACCAGAAAAGAGATTAACTAAAGGTCACTAGAAAATATCTGTAAAATTTGAATTTGGAAGTCCCATCCTTTCCCCTTGTCTTGATAGATGTTTCTACCTTTAAACATCCATTAAATTCATAGATCATATTGATTCCGTGCCATCAGAATAACCCAAGATACGCTTGATATTACAGACAAGCCTAGGTGCTTTACTAAGTTGAGTCTTTGAGCATAAAGTTTGGTGATGTTTTTGAAGGTATTGTGTGAGAATGCCGAGTTCCCTTTCTATTAAAAACTTAGACAATTGAAAGAAATCTTTCTCATGAAAATAAAAAAAGTGAGAGAAATGAATTTTGTACTCTGTGTTGTGAATGGAAATAAAACTGTCATTTGAGATACAACCACTGAAGCACCCTATGCTTTTTGTCGCCCTTATAAATAATCTCTTCTTTTTTTTTTTCACTGTTTACCATCTGAATGTTTGATTCCCTCCAACTGCCCTATTTTTTCCACTCTGCTCTGAATTCAACTTTGTCCCATGGGAAGTTGTATTGTCTACGCTTTTTATGTCTCCTAAGTGAAACACTTATATTGAATAGTAAAGAAGCTAAATACTCAGTTTTAAATAGAATGTATTTAAATTTAGAAAATAAAATCCAACAGACTCAATCAGTTTCTATATCAAACAGGCTTCTCTTCTGTATTTGCAGTGCTGAAAAAAATTTTAAGCCGTGGCTTATAGTATAGAAGAATGATAAAATGCTGTTTAAGCATCAGCTCACACAGCTGTGTTGTTTGGTAAGGCAAAAAGCCTCCAGACCAAAACATGCAAGGCAAAAACCCCTTTTTCTGATAATTTGAATCTTCACTGTGTAAAGTGCAGTGGCCTTTATCCAGCAAAGCACTGATGCTCATGTTTTTCTTTAAGCTCATGAATTATTCTGATCTAGTGAGAGCACTCTGTTGACACACTTGTCAGGCTTTTTGGAAGATGCTAGTTGCATTTCTGTGTGCCATACAGGATTAAGCCCTGATTTAAAGAACATTCTGTTCAGTTCTGATACTATTGTTATCCTTCTGAAGAAAATGTTTTAATGTAGCAATAGGAGTGGTTTCTGACACTCTCTTTGTTCTGAGAGTTTGTTCACAACAAAAGGAACCCTTCTGTGGACACACAATAGCTTGATGATTAGAGTACTCAGCTGAAGAGGAAAGAACTTAGGTTCAAATTCTTGATCCAAACCAGACAGAGCAGGGAATTGAACCTAACTCTCTAGTGTCAGAGATTAGGGTATTCCGCTGGGATAACAGCAAGCCAGGTTTCAACTCCCTGCTCTGTCTGGTTTGGATCAGGGACTTGAACCTCAGTCTCCTCCATCTCAGCTGCGTGCCCTCATCACCAAGCTACTTGGCCAAGATGGGATAGGGTGTTTTGTTCTTAAGAAAAAAAGAAAGGCAACATTAAAAAGCTCATTTTGCACCAGAGTAAAATACGAACTACCTACTCCTGACTATTTCCACATGATGGAATTGTTGTTTCCTGGCCAGGTCAAAAGAGAGCTGCTTTGTGGTCACATACCGAGAGTGCCAGAAGCAATAGGAAGATATAAAACCCCCCTGTCCCTGCAAATGTACCTAAAGATGCAGAGATTCAGCCGTGTTATCCACATAGCTTTGGCAGAAGCAGAGAAAACAAAACCACCAGAAGTCAGTTCATGTGAATGCCAGAGCTATCTCAGGGAACCACATTTTTGTTTGGAGAATGAGGGAGGAAGGCTAATACTCTGTCAGTGCTGTCGGAGGTGTCTGTGTAAGAGCACAGGCTGTGAGTTCACTTGAAACTTCAAGCAGATTTTTTTTCTCCACTGGTTTTCATGCCTCTTTTCTTTCCCTTGATTTTATACCTGGTTCTCTCTAATTTTGATGTTTTTCTGCTCCCTTCACTGCACTTACCATATATTCATGTTTTTTCCACAAGGAAGTTGTTGTGGCATAAGCTTTAGTCTTTGTGATGGAACACATAATTGAACCCTGTTGTAAAATTCTCTGTGAAACTTCTTATATCAGTTGATAGAAATGGATGGGTTTTAACTGTTTGTCTTGTCCTTGTAATCCACACACACATTGAATTTCTTAATCTAATCCCAGGCATTTTTAAAAGTTTAAGTGTTTTTTTCCTGCTCATTACCTTATCTTTTACCTCCTGATTTTAACCAACAGTAGACCACCAAATGATTTTTGACAATCTAGCATGTGAACACTTTTATACTCATCTGCAGAGGGCTTGTTTACTTTAGTCATGTGAAGTTCAATGACTGAAAGTCCGTGCCCATTGTAATTTGCAATGTTGATTATCTCCAGGTACGGAGCATGGACCTCTAGCTTTGAATAAGAGTTTTTCACATTCATTCACTTGTAATGGAAAATGACCACTGTTTATCAAACCAACATTCGAGTATGCATATTTATACCAAAGAATTACTCACAGTAGAGTTGGAATGGAAATGTTGGGTGTATGAATTGTAATCAGAGTCATTCTTTCAGTTCCAGTCACCAACAGGCAATCACTGTTACAAAATTCATGCCTGAAAATCAGGTTTCTATAGATGCCCAAGAGGGACTGAGTTTTCCTGGATATGAGCGTTTGGGATGCTGCTGTTGTACACTCAGAACATATTTTCCCGTATCCCCTGCGATACCCAGGGCACAAAGATATGCTGTGATGTCTTGTTTCCATATCTCTCTCAATTCACTCAGCAGCACAGAGTAAGACATGTGAGAACCTCTCTCATGGGTTTCTGTTGCTGTGTTATCAACAAATGAGATTCCATGGCCTGCTCCAGAAATTGTACATACACACTCCCACAACTGTGTACACATCCTCAGTCTTGCAGCATGCCATGTCAGGCCAGCCTGTGTACAACATGGGGTCATGTTTCTTTGCAGATCACACCTGACATCTGGAGGGGTACGATAGGGCATTTCTTTATCTCTTTGTTTTCTTTCAAGTCCCACAGTCAGTAAGTTTGAGCTAGTTTTCATATTTCAATAGAACCTCTCCTCAGCCCTTTCAGATATTACTTGTTAATACCAAGAGTCAGTTGACTCTGTGGAACCTGGTTAGCATTAAACTTCATGACATCTGCTCAAGGGTGGCCTTCTGCACAAATGCAAAGAAATCCAGGCCTTGGCATGGCTGCAGGATATTCTTAGTTGGGTACCTGACTGAATGCTGGATGTCCAGCACAAAAGGGAAACAGTGTGCACCATGAAACTAGAATACAGCGTAGTGGTCCAGTGTGGAAACTGTCCTCGTAATCCTTAATGGAGTGCTATCATGGAATTGGATCTCCCTGCTGTGAAGCGACCCAAGGCACTTTGTAATCAAACCGCACACTGTAAACTGTTTTACATGAAGTCATCTGCATTGCATCCTTCCTGGCAGACACTTTAGAACCATAATTACATTAATCTCTACCCTTAATTTGCTCCATTGTGCTTCTGTCATTGCAGGATCTTTGCTACCAAGTGGGATGTGTTCATTTCCTTTGTGCTTACACAATTTACAAATTGCAATTTAAAGGTGGCATGGTTAACTCTCAATTGCCCTGCTTTTTGTGGGATTAAATCAAGCTCATCGTTACTTGAACATTAGTTTATTGTGGTTTAATGAGGTACACAGTACATACTTGACTTATGGGATGTGTTCCAAATAGAGGTCTGTTTGCAAAGGAAGTGGTTGAGAACCTCCTGTAGCTACAGAGATCTCTGTCAACCCTGGAGAAGTGACCTAGGTCACTTAGGTGAATTAGGAGTGGGCAATCATCTTTCATTTAAATAAATAGTGTCTAATTATTAGAGCCTGGGCCTATTCAGTCTGTCATAGTATACCCACCTCCTTCAGCAGGAACTAGGGACATTTCATTCTTGCATAATGTCATACCTTGCAAAAGTTTCGTACTCAACAGTTGCAAGACTGTATTTATGTTTTTCCTATTAGTCATCTTACAGCTTTTTTATTTAGCAAAGGATGTGCCAGTGAGATTTGAAATGGTATTTGCAGAGTATATCTATCATGTTTAATGGAAAGTATCCAGGAAGGTAACACGACTGCAGATCCCAAATTAAAAACTGCATCAAGAGAAAGGGAGATTTTTGTGATGCCAGGTTTTCAAGGACTGGTTCATTCCATAGTGTTCAAGTAATGTTTTAGTGGTTCTAGCTGACTCTTGTTTCACTTAAATTTATTTCCAGGGCTCCCATTTTATAAAACTCTTTTAATCACTGCTGTAAAAATCCATTCTGAGTTAAAATTCAGTATATAGTTAATGTTCCAAGAAATACCCATGCCTGTCTGCCATTAATTCTAGCTCCCCTCTGTGTTGGAAATATAGTTTCTAAATCTATCACTTGCCAGTTATGGAAGGGAAGGAGAAAAAAAAAAAATCAGATAAAACTGATGAAAATTTGTCTATTAATACAAATTCAGTACTTTTAGGTATGACTATAAACAAAATAAAGCAAGGGTAAAAGTTTGATATTTTACATGACTGCTTGCAGTATAGCTAGATTTTCTGCCTCCTTTCTACTCCTCCCTTTCCCATCTTTTTTTCCCATGTCATCCCTTACCATCCGACAATATCCTTTGGGCCCTGGTAGCAGTGACTTAGCTTTGCAGTTGGTGGTTCTGCCACTGCTTTTATTTCCAGATTCAAGAGACACCAAGTCGCTGCATCTGTGGCATGCTTCATTTGTGTGGCACAGGTTGGGGTTTCTCTGTGCCATCTATATTTGGGGGGGTTTAAAAAAAAAAAAACAAAAACAAAACAAACCAACAAAACAAGCAAAAAACCCTCCCAAAACAACGAATGTGCAGTGTTTCAAAGGTGTATTTTAAAAAATCTATCATGTATGTAACGCTCTTCGAGAAATTGAAAGGTATATTTAAAGAGTGCTGGCCTTCCATCTCCATCCATCACGTTATGATTGCATAAGAACCACAGTGTGGCATGAAGGTACCTCTCTGTGTGCAGAGAATCTTCAAAGATTGCTCTAATAGGAAAGTGTGCTGCTGGCCTGGCAGTTCTCAATTTCCTTCATCTGATTTAATGTCCATTGATTCTTAATGTCTGAATAGAGACCTTTTTTATGGCTTTAGATGAGAGTGGATGCTTTCGGGATTTTCAGCTGATGCTTTCGATGGTAAAACTCTCAGAAACAGATATCCAGAAAAGTTAAAATCAACATCAATTTGTAGAAAAGTCTGTTTTTAATGAATGTTTCCAAGGAACAGGCTGCTTAGGTTAAGTAATGTGAAAAACATCACCACGAAGTCAAGTCCCCATAGTTCAGTTTTTCCATCAGGAGACCAGAATTATACACCTTATTTCTGAGGTTGCTTCCATAATTGCAACAACATACATTTTTTGTAATAGTTTTTCCTTTTTAATGGATATTTAAATGGAGGTAATTAAATATGTTTCTTTCATAGCCATTTCCTGAGAGGAAACATAACATGATGAAAATACAAGTGAATGGGAAGTAATAAATGTCTACTAAATTAACTGCACTTTTGCTCTATAAGCAGTATTGTTTTCTAATTATTAAGACTCTCAGAGTGATAATGTGGAGATTCAGATGCCTGTCATACTATATAAAACTGTATTCCAAAATATTTCAGTTTAATAAGCTATTGTTGAAAGCATTACTGCAGTAAGAACTATCAGTTGTATATCTCAGGTCCAGGCAGTCATGAAGTACAGTATGTAAACAGAAGTATAACCTTCTGAAAAATCAGATCTAGTTGCTTTTCTCTTCCACACATTTTTGGGCCCCTTTCTAATTTTTAAACTCTCCTCTCTGTGTCCTAATCATCGGGATGACTGACTTCTCTCACTGTGCCAACACTTCAGTCAAATGCATTGTGTTTCTTTCCCTGGAGCAGGTCCCACATGACTTTATTGCAGGTCATGCTCAACCTGAGGTGATGAGCCTCTAAAGGCTACAAGTTTGCATTAGCACAGACTGAACCTAAATACTCAAAATGTCAGATCCTTCTCAACATACTGAGAAGTCTTTGGCCTCCAGAAGTGAAGTGGATATTGTGTGGGCATGGACTGCCTAATAAAAGCATCAGTTGCCTTGTGTCCAGTTAAGCAGCAGAGATAAGACTCCTTATCCTCTGAATTTTTAGACCTTTTTCCTGTTTCCAATCAAAACTAGAAACATAAAGGTCTACAAGAGAATGTTTAAGAGTAGCAAATAAGGTCCAAAAACTTTCTCAAGTTCAGCTTTGATTTTTGGATGGATGGCCTCTGAAGGGATTACAGTGTTCCAACTGTTTTGTCCCTGCTTCTTACACTGACATCTCTGAGCTGTTAGCAGCAAGAAATTCACTTCTCAAAAGCCTTTCAAGCTCTCATGGAGGGAAAACCAAACTAAAAATTAGTAAACAGAAGTTAGACATTTCACATTGCCTGCCTTATGCTTTGATGTTCTGATTCTCCTTTTCTTTTTTAGCAATAATATTACAGGAAATGAAATAAATATAACGAACTGTTTTTCCTATCAACAAATGCCCTGGTCTAACTGTGTCACTCAGGTGCCTGCAGAAACTACTTATAGAGTCCTCTGTTTCTGCTATGAATATTATCCTTTCTTTCCTCCACATTTACTTGAAGAACAGCAGAGTAGTTTGAGCCTAAATCTATCTATAAAACAGATACATATAGAATGAATCACAAACAGTTTAATACCACCTGGGAGTGTAAGTTATCTGTCTGGGCTTCCTCAGTTAATGGGGAAGAAGAGAAACATTTTACGGGAGATTCTATTCTAAGAAAAGAATCTCAGGTAGTTAGGAAGAATGCCTTCTGAATGGGTTCCTTTATAGTGAGCTTAAATAACTACTATGGATGAGACACCTCATTTCAGCAGGCTCAAGTTCAACAAATCCCCCTCAATGCACTTTGGTATGACATGAATGCCTAGGATTGAAGGGTAGGGCCTTGGAAGAGCATCCTTTGTTAACTCTTTAGTGTGTGTGTGTGTGTCCCTTGAAATTAGAACAGAGAGATAATTTTAAAATAGTAAGAAAAATAAAGTTAAATATATGATAAGAGCTGAAATCTGCTTCCTGCACTTCTCAAGAAATAATATTTATTTCCTGTAAGGCATAGAGATCTGGGGCTACAAAGCAATGGATCTGTAGCTCCCCTACAGCTAATATCCATTCTATTCTATTTCATTAATTTTGAAATTTGGATAAGAACATGTGAAAGAGAATTTGGCTTTGAGCTTAACCTAATTCTTTTAAATGGTATGAATATTAAAAAAAAAACCTATTAAAAAATGCAATACCTGAGGGATATTAATGAGGAGGAATAATAATATCCTTAACCCTTCTGGAATAGAGACTAAGAGGTAGATAGTTTTGTCTGTGAGAAGTTAGCAGAGACTGCAGTGAGGGAAAAACTGTGATGAGCCATAGAATTGTTAAGACTAGAAAAGACCTCTAAGGTCATCAAGTCCATCCATTAAAAAAAACTATAAAAGCATTGACTCTGTTGAGACCATGATTTTCAGTCATGAGCAGAGTTACAAATATCACTTCACAGGCTCATCTTTTGAAGGGCTTTTTTTTTTTTCTGCAAAGGCAGTCAGGAAGAGCTCAGGAAGTCCTCCAAAAAATGAGTCCCCTCAGCATGTCTAGACAAACACAAACTTGTGGTTCATATGCATGAACAAAAATAAATGCACGAACTGCACATATATGCATGTATAGAATAAATGTACAAAACAAAATATTTTTGCTGTATTGCCTGTCATCCCAGGAAAACCAGTAGCACTGAAGAATTGTGTTAAATTCTTTTCTTCTGTATTACACTGTTTTTCAATGAAGTTAAAAGGTGCAAATGAAGCATGAATAGTTCTGATCATTCTGGTTTTTGACAGATCAAAAACTTATTTACAGTCTTCAGAGGTATTTCAGTGGTCATATTTGAGTGCACTGCTAAACTTGATGTTCAGATTAACAAACAGGTAATAAAAAAGAAGCTTTAGATTTGCTAATTGGAAGTTGTCATGTCTTTAATAACTTGAGTGACTGACTCAAGATAGCTTCCTCTCTTGCAGGAAGATTAATGTAAAATCCCTTTTAAGGTGGTTCATCTTATCTATTGTATTCCCATTTTTACAGAAATTAACTAAATGCTCTTCTAGGCATGATTTCAGATGTGTTGTAAAAGATAATCTTCCAAGGCTGACGGTAGTAGATTATTATTAATCAAGCGGGGAGCTCCAAGGCACTTGGGTGCATATTTCAGAAGGTTTATGGAAAACCTCCCTCCAGATTTAACTCAAAAAATCCATTCTCAGTACTAAAAATAGTTCTATGTATAGAGAGATGTGTAGATATTAGATATATAATGCATAATGATGATTCTTTGATTTCCTTTATATTACGGCTGAAATGAGGTGTTTGTGTATTCCTGTCACTTGTTGTATGTATTTGTTGGTCTAAGGTTTACTCTGGGTAAAACTATCCTTAAAGCAAACACTGGAGTCTACATTTCTGAACCTGTATGTTGACTCCATGTGGTTTCAACTTCCACCCTTTAACAACAAATTACTATTTATGTAAGTTGTCAAATCCACATAGGACAGGCAGTTGTAGAAAAAGAAACTGGAGCGTATAAACCATAGAAAAAAGCATAAGGCTCCTATAAGCAACTAGTCTTTCCTTTTCTGTATTTAGTCCAGTAAGAGTGAATTATTCATTACAATCAAGCTAAAACTCCTCCAGTTTTACCACTTCATCCACAAATTTGTTGAAAATTAAAGCTCAGCATGAAGCCTCCAGAGAATTATTCTGAGTTAATAACACCTGCAAAGAACAGACATTTCACTGTGAGGTAAATTGCTGTGTGATTGCCCACATGTCAGCAAAACTTATAATTGGGAAAAACTGAATATTTTCTTTGTATTTAACTGATGAGGATTTTGTGGGGTGCCATTTTACGTTAAGTAGTAGCGTTATAATTTAGAATGTTTCACAGCAACCAATTATGTTTATTTTAACAGCAATTTTTCTTTTCTATGAGAAGAATTCTATTGCTGTCAGCTGCAATTGCAACTTTATGCAATACACATTTAGAAACCTTTCTTATTCTTAGGGAAAATTGTCACAGACAGGTTTTAAACTGTGGAATTTTCTTCCCATGATTTCTTGTGAATTTAGAATTTAATACTTTGCCCTACTTAGCTGTATCTCATAAACACCAAGCTAAGTCAGGATTTTGATCTCTACATCTGTAGCATATGTTTACTCAGTAGCTCCCTGGATAGCAGTGGAAACTACCTAAAGCATAGATTTTTGTTTCTTCCAGATGCTTCAGAAATGCACTCATAAATAATATGAAAAATTCAGATGGACCTCCTAAATCAAATTGGATATTAACATTATTATCTATCTTAAAAAAAAAAAAGACAGAGAAAGAAAAAAGTCAAATTGCCTGTTCTCCATGTTGTGCTGCATTGTTACATGTTGAGGTCTTATTTTCTGCATTTTCCACAAGGTCTTTGCAGTAGAGAATATGCTTTTAAATATTCCTGAATGCTACCAGGAACATGTTGGTATAATTTTCTGTCATTCCCTTATTAATCTCTTGCCATCTTTCTTCTCACTTTTGTTCCTTTTTGTTCCTTACACAGAAAACTCAAGTGCTTGGCTCACTGAACTCAAATTTACAGTCATAGCTGTTGGGTTGTTTGGGTTGGGTTTTTTTTCCTTTCTTTTTCATCTTTTTTTTCCAGTTGTGACAGGAAAAAAACCACAACTGGTTTAAGACTAAGGAAAGAGGGACATATCTTATGGAGTGACAACTGCTTTCATATGTGTACTTTTAGTGCAGTGAAACTTGCCCCAGTGAATTCCTGTTATACACCTTTTACAGTTACTGGAATAAAATGTCCCTGGTGCCAAAGGCAAGGAGCTCACAACTACATGAATGTGTTAGACAATAATATGTAGTGGGTGCTCCTGCTGTACATAACAGCTGAGCTATTCTTACTGCAACACAACTAAGGGCTAATATAACACAGGTTTATTTCCTTGGATCAACATGGGATGTATTAAAAAATAATTTGCTGGGCAAGATGAAGCTTTTCAGGCTCATGTAGTCCTACTGCCTGCTCCAGAGGTTGCTGAGAAGTATAATAAAATAGCAAATCCCTACTGACTGACTAATCTTTCTTTTCCACAACACTTCAAAGTATTCCTCTTTTTCACTTTAAAACAAAACTCTGGGTTAGTGGCCTCCAGCACAGAATTGTCTGTATAAGTCCTGCCGTGGACTCCAGCTTTAAGTTTGTAATCTCTATGTGGTGATACGTGTGATAATGATCTGTGTTATCACGGATCATCCTATACTTTAATTCAGCTATTAGAGGGTTCGAGGAAGACCTGGTGTTTGGCATAGGGCTCTGGGGAAGAGGAGAGGAAACAGGTGTATTGTATAAGCAAACCTCCATGTGTCAACATCCATGTGCTTGTCAGAGGAATTTATCTGCTCCAGCTGTGCTGCTTGAAGAGGGGATCTTTCAGTATATATTTATCTGACATATTATGTGTCTGAAACATGCTGTCAATTTCTTTCAGAGCTTTGTAGCATAGAGAATGTAATTATGAGGATGATCTAACATCACCACAGGATCCCACAGTATGAACCAAAGTACCAACTTACAGCAGCTGATTGGGCTAGGTGCCATGTAGTGCTAGTTAACCCCTGTCTGAGAGAAAAGGGAAAGAGACAAGGAGTTGACTGTCATTTTATAGAGAGGAAAACCAATGCACTGAAAGACTGTGTGTTGAGAAAACCAATGGAAATTCAGAGGAGTAAAAGTGGAAACCTGAAATAAGTGTTGTGCTGTTGGCTTTTAGTCCATGTTTCAAAAGGTCTTGTGTCATGTACAAACTTCTATTGCTTCAATAGCTCTTATTTTCAAAATGTGACACCCATGTTAAAGACATGTTAAAGAAGGAAAAATGATGGCCAAATTTGAAATAAAGGGACTGCAAGCTATGCTTAAGTTCAAAAGGTTGTTTGTTTATTCCTGCTCTGTTAGAGATACGTACTCATATTTAGATGCTTGTCTTTGAATTATGTCATGAACTTGTCCACAATTTATGGAAATTTGTATACAAGGAGTCATATTGATCTCTAAGTTTGAACCAGTGTTGGAATATAAATGTTGTAAAAACAAGTTACAAGAAAAGAAAAAAAAATCTGATTTTCTAGGTTGTCCTGGAGCCAAGAAGAATGAGTTCCTGACTAGTGTTTTGGATGCATTGTCCACAGATATGGTGCACGCAGTGTCTGATCCATCATTGTCTTCTAGCCGGTGGGTTTCAGATCCTTTTTGTGTGTCTTTAAATGGATTCTGTCAGTGGTGAATGAATTGTTGAGGGCTTTGAGGAGCCTTCACAAACCTATTTAGGAGAGTTTACTTCAAAGTTACCTCTGTGACCTATGTCCACTAAACAGAGATGCACTTCATAGATGACTTCTCAGCAGCACAGCTTAGGATTTAGGTGCAACTGTGTGTCAGTCTTTGTTGTCTTCACAGCTGTATTTCTGGAATGTGTGCTTCCTTCATGATTCATATTCTGCTTGCAAAAAACCCCGATGCTATCAACAGTCACAGGAAGCATTAGAAATGTGTAAGTGCTGTCAAACTCTGGGCATCTACAGGTCAGGTGCTTACCATCTGAAGAGGAGATAGCATTTATTGTTATAAGTTATCCTGTAATTCAATACGTTTAGGTGTTTTATCTCTAAGAGAATCCATCATGGGCTGTAATTGGAGCTTTGTTATTTGTTGATGCTGTTGTTAATCAACTTCAATTGGTTACTTTACACATTTACTGCATCTGCTGTTTATGAACCTGTCTTTTTTATTTCTCTCTCCACTTTTCTCTGTTTCAGGAAATTTAAGGGGAAAATGCTGTTTGTCAAGTATTATGCTGCCCTCAATAGGGTTTCAGAAAGTAAACTAAGAGCAGATTCTAGCCCTTAGTGTAAAATTTAGGATATAGTTGACCAAAGTGGAAAAAAAGAGGGATTCACTACAAGAAGCTAGTGTCCAAAAGTAGGGAGATTTATTTAACAATAGTGATGATCATCTGATGGTGATGTAACTATTCTGAAATAAAGGTATAAACTGAGGTTTAAGCATCAGAATTAAGACTAAATTCTCTTTGTTTCTTGTGTCAGAGTTTCAGAGCCTGATCCAAATCACACTCTGGAAGAGAGAGTCGTTCACTGGTATTTCAAACAGCTAGATAAAAATTCCAGTGGTGATATTGGTAAGAAGGAAATCAAGCCATTTAAGAGATTCCTAAGAAAGAAATCAAAGCCCAAAAAATGTGTGAAGAAGTTTGTGGAATACTGTGATGTGAACAACGATAAGTCCTTGTCAGTTCAAGAATTAATGGGCTGCTTGGGAGTAACAAAAGAAGAAGGTAAAGCAGAAACAAAGAAACGCCATAGTAAGATCCTTTTCTATCTGTCTTTTTCATTATCTTCTTCAAAGCTGATGAAGTCTGATATTTATATGTGCCAGAATTATGCAAAATAATACACCCATCTTCAGCTAATGCAGCTGTTGCTTAGGGCATATGGCAGGAAAGTTGTCTCTGAATTGCTTTGCTCCAACAGAATTAAAAACTTCCCATTGATTCTGGCCATTGAATGTATTACGGTGGGAAACCTAAGAGGATGCAATAACAGTAATCAAAAAGCCAGTTTAATGTTATTATAGAATAGAAGTGTATTCTGAATGAGTAGAAATATCACACCTGTGCTTTTTGGATTCCTGGGAGGAAGCACATGGTTCTAATGACTTCTCATTTCTCAAATGTGATTTAGAGATGCAGAGAGGAATGTGGTCATCTGCCAAACAGGTGGAACAACTGCTACTACACAGCCACCTTACCTTGCTGCCAAACTGGTAGGAAGGGAAACAGCTAACTACAGAGTATAATAGTCCCTGTAGAGTTCAATCACACAAGTCCTGAAAATGGGAAAGAATTTGAAAATAATTGTAAACAACAGTAGATCCCCATAGTTATAAAATTGTAGAAGAATAAATAGAGGCAAATTGATTTGTTTGGTACCTTAAAATGAAGTGAGGACAGTAAAACAAAGGTGCCACTGGTTGTATTCAAGTCTAGAAAGGGAATACTGCAGAAAGACAGAAGAGCGCTACATTTTAGAGGATAAATAGTAAAGTAAATTGTCCATGGCTCACAGTAACAGATCTCTCACAATAAGTATCGACCAGATCCAGGATTTTTTTCCGTGGCAATTTTTTGTGAACCTTTGGCACTGAAAAACTAATGGCATCCAGTTGGAAAAAATGTTATTAACCAAGTCATTGGAATACCATTATTTTATTTTGTTTGTCCTGCTTGATAATTAAAATTTCCTTCCTGGTAATCCTTTCCCTCACACAAAAGAAATCAATTGCCACTTTGCTGCAGCTAGAGTTACTTCTCTAGGAAAAGGTGAGACTCCATCACCTGACAGGTGAGAGCTGAGTTAAGGAGGTGTCTCTGTACAATTTTGTGTGAGTCCCAGGTGTCTTGTGTGAGAAAAATTTGAAGCAACATAAAAGCCAGAGAGTTGCAAAACTTTCTGAGGAGAATACTACTTGCTGCAGTATTTTTCAAGATCCAGTTTTGTTCCTCGTTGTCCCTGTACAGCTTTTTTGACTCATAAACTTACGCAGAAAACCAAGAGAGCAAGTCCCTCCTTAGTCTCACAAGTTTGCTTGTGAAGATGAATGGGCCACCAAATTCATTTCACTTGTTTGTTTGTTTGTTTTTCCCCTATTTTGAGCACTGTCTTTGACTTTAAGACCAAGAAACTTAAACAGTGATAATCTTGTCATTTTAGAGACTAAGTATGAACAATGTCTTTGGCTTGTAGAGCAGTTTCTGTGCAATATCTTTAATCAAAGTGAATGCTTTCCAGAGAGTCTCCTTGTCCATGCTTCTTTCCTGCCAGGGATAATGGACTATATATACTACTAAAGATTTAATAGGTTTGAAATGCTCAGCCTTGATTAGATGCAATCTCCTAAGCAAATGTCACATATTAACTGGCAAGAGATGTTGTCATTCGTCTTTCATATAACTCCTTGAAAGAAGCAACACCTGTATTTAGGAAATTAAAAAGTGGATGTTTCAATGAAAGATTGGAAATATTTTATCTCATTTATTGAAAGCTGTGCACTTACCCTTCACTAAAAGATATCCTTTCAGCATGAGGGCTTCAGTTCTTGGGGATAACTTGCAAACCATATTTATAAGGTTATCTTTTCCCTCCTTTAGCAGCCCCTAGAACCAACACTGAGAGCACTTCATCCAGCAGGCAGGTGAGTACTGAGGAGAGCAAGGTGTCCATTTCTGCCTTTCCCAGCTGAATTTCTTGGGGCTTTAGCAGTTGTCATTGCAGCTTCAAACTACATTAATCTGTTGTTCTACAGACTTGCCAGAAAAATGTCTGATAAAGTATCATCCCAATTAAAAATTTTTGATCTAAGTTGTATCTAGAGAAAGCTAGATCAGTCAATTACAGGTGCAGAGTAAATGTGCATAATGTACAAAGTGGATTAGGCTTGCCTGTGGAAGTTCCTAGGGAAGTGTAAGTTGACATATAGGTTAGTGATAATTTGACGAGTGTAATTGAGCACTCGTGAGGTTTTTTGCATTCCTAAATGACAGCATTCCAATACACTTTTAAATGTGCATTGTCATCTTCATATACCTTTTGCTTTAACTGAATTCTGTCAATTTTCCTTTGTGTCACACTACAGACACAAACTTATCTTCATTGAAATGAACAGAGCCATGCATTTGCCATGCCCTCTGAAAATCTATACATTTCACAAACCCCACTGAATTATTATATGGTGGCTTTAAACACCTTTTAAAATCTTAGTGCAGAGAAAAGAGCTGTCACTTTCAAATGCCTTAGCTGGCTGAGAAAAATGATGCCAAAGAACTAGGATTTGCATCAGTCTGCTAATGTGTGTTTAAACTAAAATTGCAGAATGGTTGGAGCAAATAAAATGTCATCTGTCCTGACAACATAATCCGTGAGTTGCTTTTGAATCAATTTTCTGCAAAGACTTGATTTTGTTTTTCAGTATAGCACCAGTGTGTGTAATACATGGAGGTCTGACTGCTCAAGCCATTGAGAGTTGCAAAAGGCACAAAAGCAGAGTTTTTAAAAAAAAGAAAGATGCACTTTGAGAAGGAAAGCCTTAAGGGGAAAGGCCAGGAAAATGGGTTAAAAAATGCATTTTTCATTTGTGTGTGTCTGTTTTTATAATCATTAATTCTAAAGACTAAGTTTTCAGGGCAGTATTGGCATACCTTCCTAGTACTTTTGCATGGTCCTGAAGTAGGACTTGTGAGTCCAGTTATTTGAATGGTCTAGTAAAAGAATCATCTTCACACTGTTCTTACCTCACTATTGTATTAGTTAGAGGACTTAAATTATTAGTGCCCACAAAAGCATCAGTAAATGATGAACTAGTTTGAAAAATATTCATGTAAGCATATTATAAGAACAGCTCAGGTAACTCTGCACCAATGACAATAGAAATTTGGCTAAAAATATCCCAAAACCATAGTTCTGCTAAATGTCTTCCCATCTATCACAAAGCTAGATTAATTTGTTAGAAACTGAACCCTGGGTGAACCTACCCACAAGCCAAGAGGAATCTGCCTCTCATAGTTGCTCATCAATTTGTTGCTTTTATAATCTCTGATTTGTTTGATGTTAGGTTCACACTTCCTTAGGCAAGTTCAACATTGGTTGTGGCTTCTACCAGAGACCTCCTACATACCTTTGATGGAATATAAAATATTCTCACAGCTACAAAGACGTGATAAGTTTCTGTTTCTTTAAACAAGTGTTTGTGGTCTTAATTTTTCAAGTTTCCCCCACAAATCACTTATGCTTTAAACAAGACAGTCTGAAAACAATTTTCCTGTCGGAACTCAAAAGCATTCATAATTTTAATTATATAAATGCAATTACTGGCACACGTGCATTACACTTGAAGCATGACAAGCTCTCTTCCCTTTCTTGTAATCTGATACTGACTTGCACAATCAGTAATAAAAGTGTCCTTAGACCATCTATGTATTTTAATTTTGTCCAATAATTTTGCTGACTCAGCATCAATAATTTTAAGAGCTGTTGCTGACAAATGATAGCCTTAAATTAAGTCAGGCTAAGCAAACCATCTGTTCACAGTTTCGTACTTGAACAATACATGGCTGCAAATGCAGAAGGTGGTTTTAATCACGGAAGTTCTCACTTAAAAGGAAGTTACTGAAAAGTGTAGGAACTACTCAAAGGAAACCACCCATCTAAGGAGGCCTGATCAGATTTACACCACACAGGAGACGCACACTTAAATGCTCACTTTCTTCTAATTTATTGCAGCAGTTTAATTATATATATGCTTATGTGTGCTTAGGCACATGTGTGCAAATCTGTGTACACACACATACAGGTTTACTGAGAGAAAGCAGATAGAGGAACATACACTAATATGCTGACTGAGTCCCAGCTGTGGCTGCTCTAAAAGAGGTCAAATACAGGATGGGTCTGACAGAACCCAGGTAGTGGCCAGGTATATTTCTCTTGCTCAGCTCCACCCTGTCCAACAAACATACACACCCATGCCTACACACTGTCAGTGAGACCCAGGGGGTCTTTTGCAGCCTAGCAAAAAGTTTGCAAGGAAACTACAGATTGTTCATGAGACTTTGGGCAGCAGCCCGTTCCTTTTACATCACATGCCATAGAAAGGTATATTGCACCAGGGACTTGCCCAGGCAGTTGCTAAAACTGTGTGTTTGGCAGGTATAGATTTAAAGGGGCCATAGGTAAGAAGTAGTTCAGATGTTGCTCATACCCTTTCTCATAGATGCCACGAAGCACCTCAGGGTAGGAATTTTTTATTCCCTAAGTATATTTGTGCAGAACTCTCCTTTTGATAGTGGCATGTGGACACTGCTGAAAAATAGAGATGGATGTTTATACTGGACTAATTGAAAACATCATTAATAATGCAAATTTTTCCAACTTCCTTTCAGCAAGTTTCTAAGAAGCAAGGATGAACACCTTACTGATGCAAGACAGATCTCTTTGACATGTGGGAGATTTCCTCACCAAAAGGCAATAAAAACAACTGTAGTATTTGCACTTTGTACTTAAAAATGTAAATTCACTTTGTAGAAATGAAATATTTAAACAGACTTTTTTTTTAATCTGTGAAAAAGTAATGGCTAGTTTTGAAAAATTATCACATACAATGTATGTGTATTCTTTTGTTGTCTGAAATATGTAAAACATGTTGGAGATGTAAAAGTTTGCATTTAAACCATTTTAAAAAAAAGTTTTTGGCAAACAGTAGCATAGAAACCTGATTCTATGTATTTTGGTTTCAATTGTATGCCTTATTTTTCTTAATACTGTCATTTAAGTAGAGTAATGTTGAAAAATCTACTGTATTCTCAATTTTGTCAAAGCAGTGTTGAATATTTCAGGTTTGCAGGACTGAGAGAATTGTGTAAATTGCTGTTTACTTGGTTTTGCAGTTTTTAACTGAACAGATTTTTCATTGGTGGAAATATTTTATTTCATTTTGTTTTTATTGTAATTATTAGGCTTTCCAAAGATCATGCAATGAGAATACAACCACTAATGGATTCAAAAAACAGTTATTCTACTTGGGATGCTTATAGAAAAATGTATCCTTTTATCCATTTTTGAAGTGCCTTTTATTATAAGTTTTGGTAGGATTTTTCTCCTGTTTGCTTTCACTTGGGTTATTAATACAGCAAACCAGAAAGGAGTAAGGTGGATTGTAATGTCACTCCAGTCTAGTCCAGCCTGGGCCTAAAAGTGTGTTTCTGTGGTCAGTGCAAAGCAGGAGCAGAGTTCACACGGGTCAGAATTGTAAATCTTACTATAGAGACAGGGAAGGACAAGCCTTCTCCCCTCCACCTGGCTAACCCGATGGACTCTTTGGCTTGCCTGAGGGCCCACTAGAGGGAAAGCTGAACAATGGAGCAATCGCCATCAGGAGGGGCTACTCACATCACCCCTGCCTGAAGTTTCTTTACTGCCTGAAAGAAATTCTCACGTTTTCATACTTTCTCTGTCAATTTTTCCCCCCAGTGCTTTTTTTGAAAAATGTGTGTCTGAGGGGAATATGAGCTTGTGGATGTGAATTTAAAGCAGGGGACCCAAACGAAAAGAGTTCTGCTCTTGAACAACTGTGAGTTACAAGCAGCTGGGTTGATCTATGCAGTGGTAGATGGACTACTGGCATCTAGGAGCTGACACGAGAAGGCAGGAATGTAGCAACAAGCAGTGACTTCATTATGGTTTGTTTAAATAATGTGTGGGATCTGACATGTGGCTAGCTAATCATAATAACACCCTGGCTTGAGCTTGTACCTGGAAAAGCTTTTTTGCAAATTTCAATTCCAACATATGCTGAAATGATAGGAAACCCTGTATACAATGGAATTGTACCCCAGAAATTGTGTATTTTAAGGTTTGGCTACAGGAGAAACCAAGGGGCAACTGCGTGTTACCTTGTATTTTTGTTTTAAAAAGTATTTGTTATTCTTTTATAATGTTAAACTTTGAATTTAATCTTCTTTATAGATTAAAGGTTAGTATGTTATCAAACTTTGCTGGTGACCTTTCTTTTGCAACGCAGAGAGACATGTTTGGAAGCAGATACACACAGTGGTGACTCCACCACTGCTTGGAGTTTACAAGAAACCTCATGACCTCACATTGTGTCCATCTTCTTTTCTTCCCTTGCCTTTATTGCATTTTTTTTTTTTAAGGTCATACATACATTAGTCATACCACTGCTTTCTCAAAATAGTGATTTTGAAGCCAGGTCCTTTGATGCTACTCTCTCCATGTAGCTTCCACTTGGTCTCTTGCTTCTTCTCAGCAAAATGCAATGTGGCATGCATAGAGATGACACATTTTCCCATCAATGTGAGTGTGAGCTGCTGGAAAACTTTCAGCCTGGCTGGAAACAATGAGGAGAGAGAGGCAAACTCTCAGAATTCACAGAGCCTGGTTAAGTGGTCACAGTACGGTTAATAGCAGCATTTTGTAAGAAGCATCTAATTCCATCACTGTGGCCTCTGGAGACATCATAAATGTGGGCTACCAAATATTTTGCTATGTCCATGGTTTGAATGTGCACTCCATTTAAACTGAGAGGGTGTGTGTAGAGGCAGATTTGGACTAGCAAATCTAGATTTGGATAGTGATTATATAATGAATACCCTTAAACAGATCAAAACACAAGTAAATGCTGAAGGCACTTTTAGGTATCCAAAGATTTCTACAACACAGAGTCATTTAATAACTCTACAATGACTGAAACATGAGGTGATTTCTCTATGTACATATTCCTGTGTCATCACTTTTATGATTTATTTCAATTACCAGTGATTACACCACTTGAATATAAGTAATACTGACTTCTCGTAGTTCCAGTTAGAGCCTGGATCCCTAATGGAATCATACTTGAAAGCCTGCTAAGTTCACCTTTCATATATCCACAGAATATTTAAACTACGATAAATCTTGATCCTTCTAGTTGTAACCAAGAATGGCCTTGATACCACGAAGGAATCCATGTGGGTAGGTCCTTGGGCTCACACTACAGTAACAGTGTTTCTTAGTTACACAATACCTAATCAAATCTAGTTTTTATCCAACAATTTATGTGCAACAGTTTAGTTTCAATTTTAATTATGTTCTTGAAAACACAACTTATATTCTTCTTCTCATTGACCAATATTAGTTCTAGTTCCAGCTACTGCTGAACATACTTGTTTAGAGCTTTTATAAGGTTGCAAATAGAAGACTATAACATTTGGAAAATGTGTATGTATTCAGTGATTCGTCCGGCCTGTTGCAACGTCCATTAGTCAACAGGCCACACAGTGAGAAATGTTCCATGTTTGGTCAGCACTTTGGAAAACTTTCTTATTTTGTTCCCATCTCTAAATATAGGCTAATTTCATAGTTCAAATTTTACCAAAACCACTTAATTCTCAGTCTTCTCCGAGTCTAACAAAATGCCTAGCTTTCAGATGCTCATTTTGTAGAACTGGGACTTAGATGTTTGCTCCAAATGACAATTTTTCTTGCTAATGCAATTTCAGATATTGAAAGAGTGAAATAGAGAATTAACAATACTCTCTGAATATAAATAAAGGAATATACTGTACTTTTTATTTGGACAAGGCTTTTGCCCTTCATAAGTGCCATAAGCCAGTGGAGAAGCAGAAATTCCTAGAAAGCTGGAAGGAAAATAAAAGTATAGATTTAATCATTAAAGACATTTAAGTGTGTCCAAGATTTGATGGATGCAATTAATATTTTCCTTTTACAGTAGTATTAAAAGATGGTTAAGAGGATAATAGAGGTTAAGAAATCTTTGCTGACAAAAATAATGTAGTTGTCTCTTTTAAATACTTATGCTGGTGTATTATATAGCTAAGTTATAGAAACTGATGTGGAAGAGTCTTTAATGCAGAAAGTGAAAAGTTTAATACTTTTTCCTTTAGGATGGCAAATTGACGTAATTTCAGAGTAACTACTTTGACATTAAATAGGAACTTAAGAAGTTTATTGATGTCTGAAACATTAGAATGATTGTAGTAAATTATTGATACAAACTGTATTCTTTGTCCAATTTAATTGTTTCAGTTCAAGTTTTATAAGTGAAAACATGCCTTTTGTTTAAAAAGCATCAATAATTCATGTTATTTTTTTCTTTAAACAAAAGCTCATGTGGAAAGCATTCAGAATAACACATTTCTCTAGAACATCCAATGAGGGGGATAACAGGGAGAGAGGTCTATTTTTATCTAGGTTAACAATAGAAATATATGCAATATTTTGCCTTTATTACATCCACCTTCCCTTTTTCGTTACACTTAGTCCTCTGACTCATGCCACTGACGGTATATGAAGCTTTTTGGAAGGGCAGATAATGAAATGAGAGTCCGTTCTATGCATATGAACAATCTTTTCCATAAAATGGAGTAATCTGAGTCATCCTTTCCCTTGATACTCTCTTTACTCAGCACCAATTCAATGCATAGGATTGCGTGCTTGATATCAAATACAGAATCCTTCCTTGCATAGACATGGAATCCATTCTTGGCTAAGTGGATACTATATGAAGAAAATCACGCATTAAAAGATCAGCACAGTCTTTGAGATTGTAGGTGGACAGCTGCAATTTTTATTAAACCACTAATAACAGTGAATAAAGATTTATAAAGCCCCCTCAGTACATGAAGTGCATCCATGAAGTTGCCTATATTTGTTCTAAGTAGTCAGTCAGAATTAAAAAAAAAAGAAAAAAAAGAAAAAGAATGGCGAATGAAGTTTCCATTGAGAAACATTTTTTCACTAAACCATGACTGAATAATTTCATGTGATTGAGGTTTTCTATGAAATTTCACTTTTAAAATAATCTTTTGGTTTAGTGGTCATTTTTATGTTGAAACTTCTTTTCCTTTATCTAACAAGCATGAAGTGTCAACATGGAAAAGGAACATTTGGACACCAATTTTGTCACAAAATTGAATATTGTGAAAAGTAGCAGCATTCTTCTCTTCCACCAACAGTAAAAAAACCCCAATCCTATTTGTTTGAAAGAAGTCAGGTTTCCAAGCATTAATTTTTCATGCTTCATTTGAATTTTTGAGTGCCTTGCAATCCCTGTATTAGGCAAGCAGAAACAGGACTTTGGCTTTATGAACTGATGTACATGCACTGTGTGCACAAGAAACATGAAGACAACTGCAGTATGGGTAAGGGTATTTCTACTAGCTTGTATCTACGCACAGCAGTTGAAGCAGTGTGAAGCAGTGACCTGCAGAAATATAAAGGGCACTACTCCAGCTTGCAAAACAAGCCTGCTATGGGATCAATTGCAAACATACTCAAAACCTAAAATATTCTAGTATATCTCTGCTTTTACCAGTCATTTCACTCAAAGGCTGATGTGAACCAAAATCCACTTAGATCACTACCCAAAGAGCACCTCTAGCTCTGTTGGTGTGTAGCTACCTGTCCTGAATCCACAGCTGGGGTATGGTCTTCTGAGATCCCCAGGCTGTAGTACTAGTGGGACGAAGACCCAGAACAAAAAAACCATGAGAAAACCCATGGTGAGAGATGCTACAAATTACAGAATATTGCTCATAGCTCAGATTTTTTACCCTGGTGGGCTGTGATTCACTGAAAACACCTGCCCTGTATCATCAGTGACAAACCCTAACTTCCTGCTTCTTAATCTGTCAAATCCATACTCAGAGTGCCAGAACATCATGCTGAGTGGGAGTCACTGTGAGTCTCAGCTAAAGGACATTTGAGAAATACTGTGGCCCCTCAACAGATGCATGTGCTCAATTAACTCCCACCTACCAATTCCTCATTTTGCTCAGTACCATATGATGGAGCAGTGCCTGCACACATCAGTTCTTTAGTGCTCTGCAGATGGGACATGTGCTTCTCAGTCTGGAGCATATTTCTTTGTACTGAATGCTCAGCATTGAGGAAGGAATCTTGTTCTCTACCTATCACTTGCTGTTATGCCAGGAACATGAATTTCATCATTGCTGCTTTATAGAGGTTTCAAGAAATATTTTGTAATACAAAATATACAAAGGAAGAGATGCTGAAGTGGTAGGAAAAAAAAGAATATACAGTTTTAAAAAGACTAACAAGAAAGAAAGAGAAGGAAAAATGAAGAGGAAGAGAGAGAAGAGGGCAATGAAAGGAGGATCATGGAGGCACCCCAGAGGAACTGAGGAAGATGACCAGAACTCTGTGCTAACGCCACATGTGGGAATGAAGGAAGAGCAGACAAAGAGATAGAACAAATAAGAAAGGAGAGATAGCAGGTAGAAATGGGAGAAGAGCGTAAAAGGGGAGGAATGGAAACAAAGCAAGAATAGAAATGGTAAAGATAGAAAGAAAGAAATAGAATGACTAATTAGGACTCCATGAGGAGGAAAAGTCTGAGAGGCTCAGGGGTGATCGAGAAGAGAAGGGACACAGGTGAACAGGAGACTGAAAATTTCATTTTCCTGGGCACAGCATCTCTCTCATACAGCTTTATTTTCTGACTGGTTCATCAAACCTTGGATGTTTCCCTGTCCATACATAAGGTCTGAATTTGGTCCTTGGTATCCCAGTGGTTCCAGTGCTTTGTTCCAAAAGACATTTTTTTTCCTGTCCAATCCCAAGGCTTCCCTTAGATCCAGGAGGTCTGAGTGACATTTAATGAAAATGTGAAAGAAGAAACCAGCTAATTTCTAAACTAAGAGCAGATTTGAGCAGGATGAGGAAATCTGAACCACAACAAAGATAAAATTCCTTTTGTATTTCTTATTCAGTAAAGATGCAAGCAAAATGTAATTAGATGGGGGTTTTTAGCTTGTTAGTTCATCCATTTTACCAATAGATCCTCACAGTCTTTGCTGATACTCTACAGTTTAACATTTTCTTTAATCAACACATAGATGGCAAAGGATTACAGGAGTGCTGGCTTCTTATTGTCTTTTTTTTTTTGTGGTTGCCTTTATGTTCACTCTTGGGGTGACTGAAAACTAATTATTTAAATCCTTCTCAAAGTCTTTAATGTTTAAATGTTTGTATCTATTTCTGTGTGAGAGAAACAGAGTACAAGAAAGATGCTCGGGAAAACTTTGGAGCCCATAGAAAATATCACAGGTTCAGATTAGAACTATTTTCAAGGTACCAAAAGTTTGCATGACCTGATGACAAGGAGTTTGACTTCATTAGCCTTGAATAGTCATCTGGCAAATGACTTGCAAAATAGCTAATGACAATGTCTCACATTTTCACTTTTCAGCAAGGCAGCGGAGAAGGTATAGGAACAAGTTTCATCACACGCTGTCCTAATGCAAGTAGCAAACTGACAGAGACTGGGACGGCTCTAGGGAGAGGCTGGGAAGGGACTTCACCTGGGTGCAGCTCGGAGAGGGAGAGAGCCACCTACATGCTCATGAACAGCTTGGAGGAGGACAGGAGAGAGGAATCAAGTGAAGAGAAGGAGGCTGCCCCTGAGCATGGCCAGATAGCCTGTCTTACAACCAGCACGTGCTGCACCACGTAAAGCCCAGAGACTTTTAATTGTCCAGAATCTATGTCCTGGCAGTAGGCAGCATAGCCAGTCCACATCAATTTTTGTCTGGAAGGCTTTCACCTTAAGCCAGGCAGTACAACTGAAAAATGGAAGACAATGACAATGGGCACAGATTTGCTGTTTGCTTGCAGTGCTCACAGGCAGGGAGAGGAGGGGCAGTGGTAGAAGGATTGCTTTAAACTCTGGTGCCTCTGCTCCATTTTAAGTTTTTAAAATAGAGTATTTAATTCTCTTCTGAAATCTATGAGATACAACTTCCCAGGATATGTGTCCTCTTCACGGTGAGAAAGGGGGATCAAGGCACCACTGTGAGCCAGATGTCTCTGAAAAGAGATGGTCCCAATGCCATGGCTGTTTAGTCAGAAACATTGAGCATTGCTTTTAGCTAGCAGCTGAATGTATAAATGAATACTGCCACATAGAGACTCAATTATCATATACCTTGTCCCCCCTCCTGTTTTTTCCTTATAATTTTCATCATCACTTTTGATGGAATTTGCCTAAGAAATCATTCGTTATAGCCTAAGCCATAGAAATGAAACTGTAAATTTCAGATGAATTTTCCCTTATAATTGTTTTAGTTTGTATTGTTGGTATATAGGCCTTGTCGCAGGGGAGAAGTCAGTAATGAGTACTTTAGGAGCTTTGGTCAATTGCAGCTGTTGGTGCATCTTTTATTTCATTATTTTATCATGTTTTTTCTATTCTTGGGGCTTGGAACAGTCTTTCACACCATGGAACACCACACTTGTACCAATTGCTCTCTATATTGAATAGTGTTGCCAATCTTCCTCTGGACAAGAGAAAACAGTTGAGAGATAACTAACAAGACAGATCATGCATGCAGTATACTGGTGACAATGCATTGCTGATGGTATTTTCACATTTTGCTCTTTATGCATTAAAATTATAATTATCTTTCATCATAATTCTATTAATCCCTCCTTTTTAAATAAGAAACAATGAAAACAAAAAAAAAATCTTTCAGGAATAGAAAAATTAGGTTCTGTCAGGGAATTAATTGTATTCAAATTTTATTAATATTTATCACCTATTACACACATTTCCATAACCAAAATTCAGTTCATGCTAATCTACTACATGGTTTCATTATGCTACAGGATTTCACAGAGGAGTTTCCCATTATCTCAGTGTCTGCCATAAATATAAGGAGTTGACCGTCTTTGTCCTAGCCCCCTCTGTTTGTAGTTTATCACAAAACCATGAGATAATTTTGTGTGGCTGACAGCCTTTGTTTCAAAGCTAGAGAAGAGTGAAATACAAGTGATCAAGGTGGAAGTTCAAAGGCAAAACTGCATGTGGAATCTCGTAAAATGCCTTTTTCAACTATTCCTGAGCTTGCCTTTTAGTGAATTTAGTGAATTTTCAACTGTTTTTGAAGAACATTTAATAGATAGTGAAGTAGAATACTTTTGTTAACAGATGTTTCTGCATATAATGTCCTCTGTCTAATAGCCTTCGTAAATTGCCTCCAACAAACACTCAGTGTTGTGGTTAATAGCAGAATCTATGTTTATTCAGACAACCTAACATGCAGGCAGCTTTCTGTTGCCACATGAAGTTCTCTACCTTTCCCTAGAACACTGTGCAGACCAGCTGTGCTCTGGTTCCCTGGGGACATTAAAGCAGTGCACAAAACCAGAGCCTGGGACTCTTAGCGAGAACAGCGTGGATTTAAAGAGTCGGCCAGATTTGAGAGGGGAATGGAAGCATCACTTGATCACTCCTTGTTCCTGTGAGAGTCAACATACAAATGCTCTCACAGATAGGAGTTAAGGTGCTCTGAAATAAAGGCATGTCCAATTCCCTGTAATCAGGAGCTGCCTGTGAAGGGAGAGCAGTCTGTGAGCTAATCCGCTTGTGAAGTGCTGTTGCCATTGCCCCCCTCCACCTCAATCCACAGCGTGGTGAGTGTGTTACGCTGTGATACTCCATTCACTGTGGATTTTCTCATGCTCTTTGACTTAAAAACCTGTCTGGGGGTGCTGCTAGATGGGCTGAATGCACATCTGGTTAGTTGCCAGGTTTAAATGTGGTGGTTGGGTCCCTTTCACAGCAGGGCTCCAGCACCATTGCTTCAGATCATGGCTTTGTGGGCTCACAGAACGAGGCTACAGACAAGCCCCAGCATGAGCCATCCCTGCAAACAGTGTCTGGCTCACAGCAGCCTTTCCATCAGGCTTAATAAGTATAGGCATGAATAAACAGATGAAACAGATGGGACCCACTCTCTACTGCAGAAGTGCTCAAGGACTGTCTTCCATGAGCAGGGAGGAGAAATGATCGTTTGCCAGCAGTAAGTTAGGGCAACAATTAGTTTGAATTTAATTCACGCTAAGATCTCAGACAAGGGCATAGTTAGCCCCAGATGCAAGGGAACACATCTGTGCTTATTGGCTGACTTTCTGAGTAATGAGAAGTATGTGAATCCAAGATAGGGATTTCAAGAACAAGGCAATGCTGGTTTTATGGACCAGATATATTTTTTAAGTTGAATTTTATTTTTTCTCATGGGTAAAGCTAGGATAAAAGTAGCTAATATGTAATACAGACATCTGTATTACATGTATTGGTGTAATGGTTTAGACCATCATCAGAAGGAAAAAAATGTTGATCCATGTATTCTGAAAACTCAGCAAATTACAGTGAGGGATCTAAAGAAAGTTGATTTAGGAGCAAGTGCATAATCTAAAATTTAGCAGTCAGTCAGGAAATTAGGTTTATGTGCGCTGTTTCTAACAGTGAATAAAATCTGTCCTGCTGAATAGAGTCACAGAAGTTATATGCAGTGCTTATATCCTGGTTGAGTTTCACCATCCTTGTACAAGCCTAAGAACCTGTTTCCAGTAACAGAACAAGGCTGGCAGCACAGGCTGTGCACACATCTGTTTCCAGAAGCATGGCAAGCCGGCAGTTTGCATCACAAACTGGGTTGCACATGTTCTAGAAAGCCTTGGACACTGATTCTGAAGAGAATTATTATTAAAAAATTATTATGGGTCATTTTGGAATGGTTTTCAAGTTTAATTTAGTAAGTTACTCCAAAAACAGAAATCGATATAAATTATCAGCAAAAGTAGAGAGACTGAAGTCTTACCATAAAACTTTTTTTACTACAGAGGGTGGTGGTGAATTTTGTGGTGAATAGTTTATGCAAAAGTTCTGGTGAGGTTTAATAAAGCTTGTTGGCCACCAGAAGACAGAAAATAGTACAACCGGAAAACAAAAATGGATCATTAAGTCTCAGCTGACCTGAAGTTTTGTTTACCTGCCTGAAAAACACGTACATCACATGGAAGATTCATGTTTGGTTATATTTTCCTCTAGTGTTCTGCTAACATCCGAAATACACGATGCATAGCAGCAAGTTTTCCAGGTTGTGAACTGGTGTGAAACCTGAAATGTGTGGAGGGCTGGGAGCCCTCAAAGCAGGAGCCTTTTGCATTCCCCTGGAGAAGCCAGAGATAAGCTACCTTCCTCTGGGTCAGGGTGAGATCCCAACATGCCTTGTTTCTTCATGGTGATAGCCTGCACCCTGTTAGCTAATTGGTTTCTACCCCACCCCCTACTTTCCCCATAAAAAGCCCAGCCTTTCCTGAAAGGCAGGGAGTTTTGGTCTCTGGTCCCTTTCGCAGGGTGCTCGGACAGTAAAGGCGACCTCTGCGGAACTGCCGTGCGAGGCTCCTGTCTCTCTTTCCACGTGTTTGCCTTGGGCGATTTCACAGAGCTGAGTCACAAGAGGTGAAATCACTTGTAGCAGAGAAGCTGCTACACTTGCTGGACTCTCCTGTCGCCCAGGGAGATCTGCCAGCCCCCCTGGAAGAGCCGTTCTCTGCGGGATGCTCTCTAACCAGGAAGGTCGCGGCGTGCTGGTGCTGAGCAGCACCGGACTGCCAGCGACAGTGGTGTGCAAAACACTAGAAATTATTTCAAACAAGGTTATGAGTGTAGATAACACCTGTAAAAAGAGACATGAAACACAGACATTGCAGTGAAAATACATTTTCTTTGCAGGTTTAGAAAACACAGCTGCAAATTCTATTGTTTTGGGAAACATACACCCTTAGTGCTGATCTATTGTCCTAATTAAAGGCTATAATCTTTATTTCCAAAACATGTAGAAACTCCCACTCACCATGGTGACTAGGGCCACCAAGCATGGGACATAGTACAGTTAACTCCAACACTTTCAGCACTGCACAAGGCATTCACCAGACTGGAGTTTAAAATCCTGGTGCCAGCAGATGTCAAAGAACGTTATACACTTGTGACATTATAGTAATTCCATATGTTCATCACATTGGTAGTCAAATGTGGATTCAGACAGTACCATTCCTCATTAAAAAAATAGTGAATGTAGTCTAATTGTTATAACATTTTTAGGACAAATGCTATTTTTTTCATAATCCTTTTATGTGAGTAATTTTTAAATGTTCTTGTTAGATCTACATCAATTTGTGTTCCATTTTTCTGAGCCAGTCTTCTCTTTCGGGGGTCAACTGTCCTATCAATTTGCTAATGCAAAGAACAGGATAATAGACTTATAACAGTAGTTCCTAACATTTTTCAGTTTGTAAATCTAGTTTTTTTTTTTAATGAGTTGCTTTCTTTTGTTGAGTCAATACTAGGTATTATCAATAGATATTTCTTGACAATATTTTGTGAATTTCTTAGAAACAGTCCACGGAACAGCAGCAGATACAGTTCACAGTTTGAGATTACCATTGTAGAGAGAATACTGATAGTATGGATAATAGTACACATAAATCCACAACTCATTTTCATACTAATTCTTGCACCTTGGAAAAAAATCAGTTCTGCCATGAGGTCTATTGGAAGATCTGATTTCTCCCAGTTTGCAAATTAACTTATACTACAGTCTGGTAAATTGTCTGGTTTGTGTTTTGGTATCTGTAGCGGTGCTGCTGATTTCCTAGATTGCAGTGTGTTTGCCCTTTTGAATCTATCTCTGCTCTCATGTAATGAAATGATGAATTCCTTCTTTGTATTTGCTGAAAGTTTATCATAGCCCAATGTTTAGGTGGTAATTGTATAGCAGGATGTGGGAAAGACTTTCCATGTGCTTCTGAGGGGACAGAATTTCATTTCTTAAATCATGCTTGGTGTATTCCTGAAGGTATTCACTGACTCAGACAGAATTCTGAGCCTGGAGCAGTAGTGACTGAGTGAGGATCTGTGTAGATAGATCCCTATGACAGGAAGTCAAACTGTGGATTATGTGATTCTTCCTGGTTTTTATAGCTTGTGAATTTCAAAATAGATGTATAATATAGAGGAAGAAAGTTAAAGGACCATTAATGCCACTCATGTAAAGACGTTGTTCAACATAACATTTAATTACAGGTGAGATTAACTTGTAGGACTTGGACCTGTCAAATTTTACTGATGCTTTTCTTCCAGGAGGAAATACTGGCTCCAACACTTAGCTTCAGACATGCTACTTTAGATTTCAAGTTTGCTCTGTTCTCTCTTTAAAGTAAATAAAAATTAATAGTTTGCACAACATTGTGCCATTTGGTTGTTACCAAAGCCCAATGGCACTTTTTACTTTTTGTTCATTGAAAGCTAGAAGTGGGGGAAAAATTGTACTAGCCATTCTTTTTTTGACTGATACCGTGAATCTTGAGGTTGCTTCTCATTTTTTCTGTCTTTTGGCAATGAGTTGTAACTATGTTGGGATGAAAGCTTTGAGAGACCTGCCTGGGACCCACTGTCTAACAGAGATTGAGTTGGCCAAAGAAATTGTGCTTGTTCCCCTGCTGCCTGCCCATAAGCAGGCAAACTTCCCCTTGACCCTACTGAGAGTCACTCATCACTGCAACTCAGGAAACCAAGCAGAAACTTATTGAAGTGCTTTCTAAGTGAGACACTCTTGGGAAGGGCTTGCAAATTCAAACAATCGAGACCCTACACCTGGACTTATCCTTGTGTGTCTAGCTGGGAATCTTGCCCCTCATCTTACATTAACTTGTTTAGGCATTTCCTAGGAATGCAAAGTGGTCCTAACATTTGATGAAGAAGTTTAGACAAGTTTCAGGGAGCTAATTATATACATAGAGATAGAACAAAGTGCTGGAAGGAGGCTTATTAAAAAAAAATTAATATTTCTATAAGTAGTGGATAGGGATTGATTTCTGATGGTTTGGCATGTGGGATTGAATTTCCCGGTATCTCATAAGATACAGGAGACTTGTAGAAACAATATCATGAAGACCCTCATTCCTCATTCTGAAATTGTCTGAGGAGTTCAAAATTTATTAGGAATGCACGTAAACACATCACACTTGCTTAGGAGTACTGGGTAACATTTCATAGGAAGGAACTAAAACTTTCAGACTTAAACTCTTGTTTTAAAAACAGCTATCCAAAAATATGCTCTGATGCCCTAACCGTTTCTACACAAGGCATGATTGAGTACTCTCTGAAAAAGTCAGATCTCCTCTTGTGGTGCCTAGCTCCATAAATATGAAATCTTTGTCTCAAAGCATAACTTACATTCACTGATTGATTTTATAGCAAAATATCAAAGC
The DNA here is from genome assembly GCA_013400975.1 of Atrichornis clamosus. NCBI lineage: Eukaryota > Metazoa > Chordata > Aves > Passeriformes > Menuridae > Atrichornis > Atrichornis clamosus. The sequence continues at coordinate 202,382 of WBMZ01010269.1, forward strand.
TGAGCTAGTCAGAGAATGCTTATAATAGCATCTGTCCAAGCTTTCCTCCAGATGAAGCATCTGTCCCCCTGCTGCTGTGTCAGTGTTTATAAAATGTGCTATCACTAGCTCACAAATTATTTTTTTTGTGTAAAATGAAACCAGAAGTCAGTTGTGGTTTAGATTATTGTCTCATATATTAATATTAAGCACAATTTCTCAAACAGTGGTAATAAATGAGAATGTTTTGTGCATTGTATACAAGCTTATTGTTAGTGCTGTAAGGGGACAGTAACACATTTTTTAAAATTCAGCCTGTGTTCAAATTGCTTAGGATCTTATTATTTCAAAACATCAGAATTGCAGAGATGCTTGTAATGATTACTTAGAAACTCTGCTGAAAAAACTATGTTTTTCCTAAGACAAAATTCATTATTGGTCTTTGGCTAGGAGCAACAATATACTGGTAAAGTGTCTACATATTTTTCCTGACCAATATTAACATACAATTACACAATTTCGTTGAAAAATAATTTTCAACTGATTAAAAAGTCAAACACTTTTCTGATTTTCTCTTTTCCTTCCCCATTATCTGACATATAATGATGAATTTAGGTTAGTAAAATGAGTGCAAATACAAACTCATTACACAGATATTTTGGAGCATTCATGTTTCTCATTTTACCCTTAAAATATAGAAACTGTCACTAGTATGGGTTTCTTCAGTGTTAAAACTCCAAATATGAGTGTGTACAATGTGCACTTTCTCTATACCTAACCTGAAGGAACAGCCTTATATCCAGCTATTTGATGGAATATCCCGTTCCCTTGCCATGGCAGCAGTGGAGCCATGGCACAGAACTTTATTGTGAAGCTGTGAAAAATACTGTGAAAAATGACATGAGGAGCACAAGATTAACTTTCCTAAATTTCATGAAGGTAAGCTTTGTTCACATCTACAAATTTGTGCTGTGTGACACTGAGAAGAGGCAGAACGATTGTCTGTCTGAGGCTTAAGGATTGGAGGACTGACAGGAGGTAAATTAATAACTTTGATCTCATGAGGATCCATGAGGGTTTAGTGAGGACTTAAACACAACTTCCACCTGTCCCGGGAGAGAACTGAGTTTCAGCTTGTGTGCTGTGTCTTGATCTTGTGCTGTTTATCTTGCTCAGTAGAGAAAATGATCAGTGATTTCAGTGGGAGTGAGATCTAGTTTCTAATCCTGCTTGTGTTAATTATGAAATGAACTCATGAGGGAGTTAGCTGGATGTAGCATTTTTGTGCTTCAGCTACAACACCTCACAAGTAGCTTCCATGTTTACATCTGGTATATTAATCTGTAAATATTTCTAGATAACAATCTCTTCTTACATCTTGTTAAGTTAGTGGAAATGACTATTTTCCTTCCATCCCACAGACCTGAAAAATCAATGAGCATTTAGACTTTAACAGGATTTCCAGAAGATGACTGCCATGGGTATCTTTCCTAGTAGCTCACAAGAAGTTTGTCAAACCAGTGAAGAGGATGTATTCAGCTACTTTCTAAGAAACATTCACTCTATGCCACTATAGTTTTCATTAAAGGTACTGAGCCAGTGACATGAGAAACTTTTTCTCTTGAAATGATCCATTGTCTTCTACATTCTGGAAGACAGCAGAACTCAGCTATTCAACTAAGCCTTACCTTAGGTTTAACTGGAATCCCTGATCACGCTTCTGTATCTAATTCAAATTGTGAAAAAGAAATCTCAACCCTCTATGACTGCTAAGGATAGATTCTGAGCCTTGTATCCATTCTAGCAACATGCTTGTTCCAGTGAAGAGAAGCCTCTCCTTAGCAATTAGCCATTTCTCTTAAATGACAATGTCTGTACTTTATGCTTGTCCCTTCAGTAAGGACTGTCTGAGAAAACAGTTGCTTGAGAAGGAAAGGAGGCTAGACAAAATTAGGAATTTCAAGTCAATTCATGGCATGAAATTTATCACCTGGACAAAGAAGTGTCAATCTGGGCTCCAAAATTGAGTATTTCATAACACTGGAACAAATTCACTTTACTTCTTGATTCACCAAATGATGGTTTTCTTGCTACAAATAAATCATGCTTTTGACCCTCTTTTTCTTTTCCAAGCTTCATTCCATCATGGAACACTAAGTAAAACTATCCCACAAACCTGCCAGTTTTAAGAGTAGGAGAAGGGCAACAGGCTTGACACAGAGGAAAGGGAGAACAAGGTTTTAGTTCATAGCAAGTCTTGTTTATCTGTGTTAGATGGATCTGGCCAGACCTCAAATAAAATTAAATGGCATGGCTCAGCATCCCATAATATAGAAAGGGTGGGTGTGCATTGCAGGCAATGTGCTGTTCTTATGATTTTGGAGCTGTTGACTCCCTTGAAGGCAGGGAGGCCCTGAAGAGAGACCCTGACAAATTAAGAGGGCTCGGCAATCACCAGCCATATGAAATTCAACAAGGAAAAATGCCGGATTCTGCACCTGGTATGGGGAAAATCTGGATGTACAGACAGACCGGGAAATGAGATTCTGGAAAGCAGTGCCACAGAAAGGGACCTGTGGGCCCGGGTCACTGGCAAGTTGAACACGAGTCAGCAGTGCCCTGGCAGCCAGGAGGGCCATCCCTGTCCTGGGGTGCATCAGGCACAGCATGGCCAGCCGGGCAAGGGAGGGGATTATCCTGCTCTGCTCTGCACTGGGGCGGCCTCACTTCAAGTCCTGGGGGCAGGTTTGGGCGTCACAATGTAAGAAAGACATTAAACTACTAGAGAGTGTCCAAAGGAGGGCAGTGAAGATGGTGAAGGACCTTGAGGGGAAGCCGTGTGAGGAGTGTCTGAGGTCACTTGGTCTGTTCAGCCTGGAGGAGAGGAGACTGAGGGGAGACCTTATTGCAGTCACAACTTCCTTGTGAGGGGAAGAGGAGGGGCAGGCACAGATCTCTTCTCATTGGTGACCAGTGATGGGACCTGAGGGAATGGCCTGAACTTGCATCAGGAGAGGTTTACGTTGGATATTAGGAAAAGGTTTCTCACCCAGAGAGTGGTTGGGCACGGGAACAGGATCCCCAGGGAAGTGGTCACAGCATCGACTGTGACAGAGTTCAAGAAGTGTTTGGACAACACTTTCAGTCACATGGTGTGACTCTTGGGATTGGTGCTGTGCAGGGCCAAGAGCTGGACTCAATTATTCCTGTGGGTCCCTTCTAACTCAGCATATTCTGTGATTCTGTGATTCTGTGATTCTGTGATATAACTAGCCAAATGAACCAAAAGTCTTTGCATACCTCACCACAGTCAGACATGACAATAACTAGCACAATTTAACTGGAGTCTGCCTAGAGGTGGGTCTACCTCACTGCCAGTCTTTGTTCAATTTTAAGGCAGTTGAGAAAATATAAGCTGAGAGTATGTATTTATGTGCACTTCCAAACCAAGTTTAATGCATGCCATTCTGCAACACCATCAGCAAATATTAATGCATTTTGAAACAAATTAAGTTCTGCAGCATCTCAGCAGAATTCAGTGGAAATCATGGATATGGTCTGCACAGAAGCAAAGAATAAGTAGTCATGGAAATCACCCAACAGCATGAAATAGAAACCTGGCTTAATTTTGTCCGCTTTGACTTCCTCCCCACCTGCCCGTGTTTACTATATTTCAATCATTAAGTGGAGCTCAAAAACGCCACCTTTATTCTTGGACAAATTCTAATTTATAGATATTGTATGTGGTTTTCTTAATTCCTGTAAATAGATTTGCTTAAGGAACAATAAACACATGAAAATTAATATGAAACCATATTCAGACTATGGAGCACAATTATTCTTTCCCAGACAAAACAAGCTTTGAGAAATCTCATACTAACCTTCTTCTGAAGGGACAGACTGCTGTTGAACAAAAAGATTCTTTCCAAGACCTTACTTTCTTTCCATACCTTATGTAGAGCTGTTGCCCTAATTTTTCTGTTGTTGTTCTGTTTGGAATCTTCTAAGATAAATTTTGGAAATACAATTAATTAACTGCTTAGAAACCTGTTTTCATTTGTGCCATGAAGAGCATAGTATATTCTAAAAGAAATTATGCCAGCTGTGTTGTTATTATACTGATGGTAATCTTTTCCTGTTTTGTGTTTGCTCTTATCTACCAGATCTTCTCCCAGGACACATTTAGAGAGGTACTCATGCATAGTGTGGGTTTGTTGGGTTTTTTTTTATTACTAGCCTGCCAAGAATTGTCATGTTGTTATAAGGATACAATATACTTCTATGAGGAACAAAAATCCAGTCTCATCTGAGACCTATGGTTCAGATCTAGCACAGAACCTGACAATTTTCACTACAGTCAGCCTCAGTTTTGATACAAGAACCACAGAAATCAAATCTGTATGGAGCCAAGTACAGACTTGTATGAGTATGAGAGAAATATTGTTCCATGTTTGTCCTAAAAGGAGAAAAGCCTATGACATGCAAGCATTGCTCTGCTAAAGTTATAGTAGTTAACTATAGTTACAGTTTAGTTTAATTGGGACAACACTGAACTCCAGCTCCACAAACTTGTGTTAGAATAAGTAATTTCATACCTAAGCAGGAACTAAAGTCCATTGTAGTAATAAGGTTCTTTAACTCTTTTCTTGTGTAACAGACAACACATATTATATTTTATTATAATAATTAGAACTAGAGAAATATGTTCTAGCCAAAATAAAAGTCAATTAAGTATTATTGTTATTAATCCTATCTGATTATATGATCTGCAGAAATAATGGATACATTCCAAATACCTTAGATGAAAATATTGAAACTTGAAGGAATAAAGTTAACATCTAAATTAGAGGCCTGATTTATAATTTTATAGAATGCCAAGCTGCTAAACAAAGCCAAATCCAGTGGCGTGCCAGTAAGTTAACAACTTACCACCATGAGAACAACTTCAGATGGATTTATGGTCCCTTTGTCTGAACCTTTTCTCTTTGAAGATGCCTAACTTGACTCTGCACCATGGGTGGTAGGAGTGTGAGAGAGGGAAAAGGCTCCAGTCACTTTCCTGGTCCCTCTGGCAAGGCAATGGCACAACAGCACCAGTAGCCTATAAGGGCTCTCTTCATGTTAGGAAGAAGCAGACAAACCGTCTCCTCTTGTTCTAGTCACAACATTGTGTTCGTAGGGAGTTGCTTTTTCTCAGCTTGAAATGTTGCAAATAATAAAATGGAGCATTATTTTCTAATCTGAAGTTCTTTGGGAGTGAAGGTAATGTAAAATGTCTTTCTAACTGGAAAGAATTATATTTCCTTTTGCTTTTTTAACTATTGGAACACAAGAAAAGAGGAATCATGCTGAAGGAAAAAATAAAGTACAAATAAAAATGGGGAAAAACCCTCAAGCATTTTACTGGGCAAGTAAATAATTAAAAAAAAAATCAACCCCCTCAAACCAAAACAACCTTCAGTTTCGGAGTCCTTGTGACTTAATTTGGTATTTTATCTTTCAGCTGGAAACCTCAAAAAATATAACTAGGCGATTTCTCATGGTAACTGTTGGACAAATTCCCCTTTACTAACTGAAAGAACTAAAGTCAAGTTTTTGACTAATTTTGCTTCACATTTTAAAGATATAGCCAAGCCCTCCTGCTTATATTTCGTACTTCAGCAACACGCACTTGAAGGAGTTATTCTTGAGTGTACTCTTTCTCGGGAAGTCATTCAAAACTGGTAGGAGGAAAACAGGCATCCTGCCATGAGCCAGCATTGTCCTCTCTCTGCTTTCTACATCTGGCAGAAATCCCTGCTGCCACTCCCACCCCATCCTATTTTATCTCCCCCTAGAACCTATGTGGAGGGTTGCATTTTTATCATTATGAGACTCAGTTATATGAACTTCCTCACTCTACCCAGATTTCTCCTATGAATACTTGCTCACCAGTCTGAAGGCACCTTCTGTGCTCATGCTTGTACACCATTGAGATAACTGCATCTATACTGTCTCATGGGGTGTCAGAAACATAATAAAATCATGACAGTACACTGCATTGAGACCTTGAGAGAAAAATCAGTAATAAAAGCATGCTTAGCTAGCATGTGCATCGTAATTTGTAACAGTCCTGAACAGCAAAATGCACTGGATGAACAAGAGGTACTGTTCTGAATCCATCTAAAGGGTAAAATTCTGGACTTTCTCATATATAAAATAATTCCTTTTTTGCACAGCTGTTCTCTGGTGTTTAGAAGTTTGTTTTAGTTAATTCAAACACAGTGTAGACAGAGGTCCTAGAGAGCTGCTTTAATTTGCAGCACCTGCCCTATTTGCCTTGCCTGTACCTAACTCTCCATAAGCATCTAAAAGTCTGATGTCTGTAAGCTGGGCTCTGGGTAGTTGACTAGACAATCTCAGTTGTATGGGATGTCCTTGACTCTGCACCCTTCCTCAGCAAGTTCAGGAAAGCTTTAGGGAAATAATTTTGTCCCCTCTTTTAGGAACCCAACACAAGAAAAATAGGTTTCCTGTCAGCTGTCATAGAGCATATATGATTTTCTCTAACTCTCCATCTATGGAGACTCTCTGACTCTCCAAGATATGTTCCTGGGAAATAATCTGTACTAGTGCCAAAAGGGATTAATCAGTCGAGTAATCAACAATATCAATAACAAAAATAACAACATGGTCACCTTAAACCCTGATCTCCATGCAAGCTGAAAATCTTCCCTTTTCAGAACATTCAAAGAGTTAAAAAGTACCCAAATAAAACTAAAAATGTGGAAGAGGACAAGTGGCATGGAAAATAATTTTCATTTGTAGGAAAAAAAAGAAATTATTCAAACTCTGTTATCCTTACTTTGGCCAGCTAGGGGAATTTTCACTGAGAATTGAAAAAGGAAAACTTTATTCCCCTTCAAGGCAGATTTTGTTTTTATTAAATAATTCCTTAAAGCTGAACTTAATTGCAGTGCAGAAGAGGTATCTACTCAGAAACACAAATTTTCTTTACAAAAGTTAGATTTATTTGAGTTTCCAAATTTTTTAAAGCAGAGAAAACATCTCTTTTGGAAAATAATATGGCTTGCTTCTACTTAAATCAGGACAGCCTGTTTTCTTGTTTTCATAAGATGTTCAAATGCGTGCCACATATTATAAATTGTTCCTTTTATTCCACAAATATTTCTCTGATTCTGTCTTTGGCTATCAGAAAATCACAGTATCATGTCAGCAAGAGCATCTCTTTCAAACATTTCAGTGCCATAAGCTTAAGACAGTAGAATGTCCTAGACCTAATTCCCATGATTCCTACCCTGATCTACACATCCCCTTATTTAACTAAACTTCCTTAAGAGGCTTTGTAGCCACTGATTTTTTTTTTTTTTTCTGTTAAGGGTAAGCCACCTATGATATAAACTCCTCTGCCTTCTTGCTTTGTCATACCACTTCTGCTCTGTTAGTTCTATAGCCTAGGAGGAAACCAAAGATCAGTTAGGTCACTGACATGAATCTTTCCAGATGTTGAAACTAGCAAATACTTTCCTCTTAACTCAGACCTGATATATTTTTTATTCTAGAAAGGACTTATAACTTGTGTGATATTCTGTAGCATAGATAGAATTTACATTTATACTAAGAAGTAGTGCTGAGTAGGTTTCAGAATTATGACTGTTTATAATGTACAACTTTTATGTACAACCAGTACAGACAAATAGAAACAACCAATTGTATCAGAATGGAAACATTTGTTAGGATTTTTTGGTCATGTTTAGACAACAGGGAAGGTTGTAATTGTTTTCATGGCTGTAGGTAAGGCAATTAGATGAGTATAGTTTTAATGTTGCTGCATGTGGCAGCAGCTAGGAAAACATTTAACTTATATAATGCTTTCATCAATTTTAAAATAAATTTCAGTTTCAATCAGATAGGGTTTGAACCTGTCACCATGATGCACTGATGCACATGCTCCCATTTTCTGTTGTGCTGAGTCAGTTAATCGGGATCTTATAGGTGACCTTTCTCTGTACCTTGGCAGGTAGTGAGACTGCCAAATGAATGTACCTTTTTGTACCACTTCTGGCTTAAAAATGAAAAATGTGTTCCTGAGGACATCACCTCTCACTCTACTCTTCCATTTCAAGTAAATGCTTTTTGTTTGGAACTATTATGAGAACACTGCTCCTTCTCAGTCTTTCCAAATGAGAACCACATGCTGGTAACTTGGGATCTCTCAGAGAACAGCAGTGCAGTTTCTGATACATGATTCTGGCTGTTTGCATTGACAGCTACCTCAAGGGAAGTAATGAAAAACTCAGAATGACAACTGTTCTATTACAGATATTATCATCTTGGGAAACAGGTTGGAGAAGAACATAATGAACAAAAGTAATATTACCTCGCCTTCTATTAAATGACTCTTTTCCTCATGAGCAACCAAAACATATTAAGCCAACATAAACTGTGACAATAATTTATATTCCCAAGTAGATAGAGTATGCAGCTAGAGGTGAGACTTAGATTTGTTTCATAAATAGAGAAGGGACAGGATTACTAAGATGCATGTGTTTTATTTCAATTCTGACCTGCAGTGGGACTCAGGGCTTCTAATTTTTACCTTCTTGAGTTTGAATTTGCACACCTATTGCCAAAATTCTGTCTCCCAAAATTCCATCCTCATTCCCACCTTCCCCAAAATCATGCAAAAATGCCAAGCATTGGTATCATGTACAGATGACAAAAACCAGGAAATACTGTGATTGAGGTTGGTATGTAACCTGTTATTCTGACATTCTTAAATGTCATTATTATATAAATGTCATTATTGTATAAATGTCACTATTATAGCCTTGCTGAACAGGACTTTTGTGGGAGTTCCAGAAAAAGAACCCAATTCCCCTGAGAACCACAGTCATGTTTTAAGGTTTAAATATTTATACACTATATAAAAATATCATTTACATACATATTTGTAATAAGTTCTCCTCTTCCCTATATCTATGCAGTGGATAATACTGGATTTCCAAGGAACAACATGTGTGTTGTCATGTAACTGTGCACGTATGCACAGAAGGACCTCTTTTGATCTCACAGTCAAGACATGACAGTAAATAGTACTAAGTGCACTGGAGTTGACATTGGAAATATCCTTTGAATACTCTTTTTTTTTTCCTAATGAATATCCTGCTGTTTATTTTTATTCAGTAAAAAACAACCTGAAAAGAGCACATCGTCCTGGGAAAAAATTGCTGGATCCAAGTTGAGCAATATTGGAAGGAAGAATGTAACACCTTTCAATTTGTAGCATAAACCTGAACCACTTGAACTACCAAGAAGTTGATAGCAGTAGTGTGTTAATACTGACAGTGTGGACCAGTGCTGGACAGCATAACTTGGGTATTTCATTAAGTGACAGAAGAATAAGAGGAAAAAGTAATAGTAGTTTCTATTCTTGCCTCTTGAAATGTCTTTCTAGCTCATTCTGTTTTGCTTTGTTTTAGCAGTTTTGTTTTCAAAGTGGGATTAATTTTTATCAAAAGAAATTTTATTAATAATAATTTAACTACCCAAGATGTAAGATGATTGGGATAATTCAGGTTCAGAAATTTGTGTGTGATTCCCCACTGGTACCATCTTATAAGTAGGAATGCAGGATAAAAAAAAAAGAAAAGAAAAAGGAGATTAAGAGAAACAGCACATAAATTATCACAGACAAAAGGGAATGGGAGAAAACTTATTACCCAAGTTTAGCTGTATTTGCCAGAAAAGAATGAGTTTAAGTATAATGGTTTTTGCAACATGTGGGGCTATCTGAAAATGTTCTGTTTTAATTAATTGGGGAAAAAGAAAAAAGTCTGGATCTGGAGGAAGCAAAACCATCTGTTTTTAATGAATAAATGAAATTTCTATTGAAAAAACTCTTAGAGAATTAGATTTGGAGTTATTGTCACATAGGTGTTGTGATTCAGCTACCTTGGTCTTTTCTGGCCAACATGATGGGCTGCAGCATGAGGGATGGGCCCTGTTTCAAGTATACAACTCTGCTTTGGGAGGCCTAATCTAGCCAGTAAAGATGAAAACAAATGAAATGGCAAAATAATACATAAGATGACATTTCCTAATATTCAGGTTCATTATGGTTTTGGGCCCAAAATCAAACTCAACATTTTGAGTAACATTTTTTTGTCTCTTTCCTCCTATAACATAACACTTGTATCTAAAAGGCCTTAGAAATGAGCATAGACTTGAGGCACTCTCTGGATACGTTCTCAGTAAGGGCGGTATCAGTGCTTCCAAATTTCTA